>BLKR01000097.1:704686-882395 GCA_011170035.1 Teleogryllus occipitalis | reverse complement strand
AATTTCCTTGCACATGCGAACGAATTTTCAGCTTCACATCTTCTTCCTCCAAACAATTCGCCTCCCAATAATTCCATGTGAACGAATCAAATTCGAGATCCTGTTGATTATTCGGTTTTAACGTCATGGTATTTTTTTCTAAGTTGGTAACAACCCCGTATTGTTTCATGAAATCGATTCCCAGTATGAGCGGATATAAAAGTTCCGGCGCTACTAGGCACACAACTTGATACTTATTCTTGCCTATCTCTATATCCAAATAAACTTGTCTTGTTATTGGCTTTGATTTTTTTCCGATTCGCACCTATCAGAAAAGACTTTACGAGCGGCAATGTAGGTACCTCCACTCCCTGGTTTTTCAATTCATTCAACAAACTTTCCGCTATGACGGAGGTCGCACAACCTGTATCCACTAGTACTGACGTATCAACACCCTCACATTTAACCTTAAGCTTCGGACACTGTCGCCTGGATCCGACCTGCTTTTGTTCTTCTTCGTTCCACGGTTCGTCATCAAATGAGATTAATTCGATCGATAATATCGCCACCTCTTCTTCCCTAGATTCTTCTATTAGGTTTGCGGCGGGATGGCGTGTCGAAACAAACCTTTCTAATTTTCCGACTCATGTCCGCGAGATGTACTGGGTTCAGTATTTCTGTTTTGGAAAACTCCTCTATCAATAGAATTTTTTCTATTCCTATCTTTAGACGGCGTCCTATCTTGTCTAGCATAGGTCTGTTCTTCTACGTGCTGTTTCGATTTTTAAGTTCCTCTTTTCTCTGATTTGCTTACATAATGTTGCTGCTGCCTGCTGTCTTGGCTTTCTACCGGCCCACTAACATTTGCCCTTGCTCTCTGTAACCTCTCATTGTACACGAAAGTCGCATCATACAATCCCAGCTGCGTTATTAACTATTCCGTGGACATTGGCAAGAGATTCTTAAGCAAATTTTGTGTAGCTGACGGAAAATGACGTGTTAACAAACAGACAATTTCGTCATCCGGGATCGTCGGAGTACATAATTTGAAACAAGCTAACTTCTCCTCTGCATATTCTTGCATGGACATCGTACCTTTCTTCCACGTACCATACATTACATTAACTTTGAAATTAATTTGAGTTTCATTGTTCCAGTATCTTGAGTAAAATTTTTCTTTAAATTCTGTCATAGTTTTTGGTAATTCTCCTAAACTATCTGCCCATATTCGTGCATTACCCTGCATCATCTGATAGACTATGTGAGTTTTCTTATTGTCCGGAACATAATTTAAAGAAAAGAAATTATCCACCTGCCTCATAAATACGCATGGATTTTCATCTCCCGCTGCACTAAATTTAGGAGTACACGGTAATGAAAAATACGTGTGCGGAACGCTTCCTCCACTCGATGGTAAATTTTCAATTTGATTTTTCAATTCTACAACGTCATTCGTACATGCTGTAATTTGGTGTTGTAGAACCACATCTTGTTCCGAAAGAGCTTTTATTCCACTATCTAATTTACTAGCTTGAACCTTAACTTGTTCAGTAACTAATTTTTGAAACTTCTCTACACCTTGTTCTATCTCAGTCTGCCTGTCGGACACGGTGGTTATAAGATCTGATTGCATTTCGATCCTATTTTCAAATCCTTTCGTAACTTGATCAATCTTCTCTTCTAATTCATGACCCAGTTCCGTGAATTTTTCTTCTAACTTCTCGTGTTCCTGCCCTAATTCATGTTGAATCTCATTCTTAAATTCGACCTTCCACTGTTCTGCTAATTCAGTGAATTGTATTTTTAAATTCTCTTCTAACTTCCTATTATTTTCTTCTAATTTTGTTTCTAAGGCATTCTTGTTCTCCTCTAATTTAGTTTCTAAAGCATTTATTGCCGAGTTATTCTCCTCTAATTTAGTTTCTAATGCATTCTTGTTCTCCTCTAATTTAGTTTCTAATGCATTTATTGCCGAGTTATTTTCTTCTAATTTTGTTTCTAAGTTAGTCCCTAATTTCTTTATATTTTCCTCTGTCTTTTCATTCTGCATTCCTAACCTCGTATCTAATTACTGCATGAATTGTCCTATTAATCGTTGCATCATTAAATTTGCCCTGTCGAGGTTTCGTTGTTCCTCATCCGGATCTCGTGTTGGCGTTTGCTGTGATTCCGTCGGAGAGGTCATGCTAGTTTCTCCTGACGTTCCTTGTTCTACTTCTACCGTTTCTTTCGCGATCATGGTACTTGGAGCTTGTCCTCCCACTTCCCTATCGCTATCTGAATCCCCAGACGATCCTTCAACGGTAGTTAAATTCCTAGCCGCGTTATATTTATCTGCCATTTTGACTGTATTAACTGCCTAGAATCAATCAATCCTCTTTCCCAGACACAATACACTTTTTACAAATTATTACACACACAAATACCAAACACTATCTCGAACAGATAACACTTTCATATAATACCCTTTTTGAAAAACACT
Organism: Teleogryllus occipitalis; assembly: GCA_011170035.1. Lineage (NCBI taxonomy): Eukaryota > Metazoa > Arthropoda > Insecta > Orthoptera > Gryllidae > Teleogryllus > Teleogryllus occipitalis. The sequence goes on along the minus strand of BLKR01000097.1, from coordinate 879,934 downwards.
CCAGAAAAAACACACTTTTACACAACACCTTTTTTTGTTCTCTGTAACCTGTTCAGCAATCTTAGTGAATTGTGATTCAATTGTACTAGAAATTTTGGTTCCACCAAATTTTGGTCTCAGTTTTTCTCAAATCGAGTTTTGGTAAATGCATCCAATAATCGAGCCCCACGTTGGGCGCCAGTTGCGACCCACCCCTCCGCCGGCTAGCTCAGAATGGGTTTTCAAGGTGGGCGCAAAATAAAAAAATACAATTAGAATAGCGGGGATCAGGGTCATGTGGGCCGTTGTGGATTGAATGCACTTACACAGAAACTCAAGTCGAATCACTTTCCACTTACTTAAGTATATTCTAATTAAATTGCTGTTACAGTAAATGAACATAAAACACTTTACATATACAAGAATTTTGTCTTGCTGAAAAAAAAAGAAAACAACTTACACTCTTAATAATTAACTACACTGTTTCCTTTCTCTCATTTAAATCAATTTCAAAGAATACTTAAAACTTTGCCTAATCATTCCAGTCGTAAATTTCCTAGTTGCAACTTTACAATTAGCTAAGTTTTTCTTGAAAGAAAAGATTGATTCTATTTTTCACAGAATATCGGTATAAAGAACCTGTACTAATACTTTCTTTCCGAAACAAATTATTCCTTCTAATATCTACAAATTGTTCAAGTTGGCACGACCTTACTGTGTCTTCTCACGGCGTAGAGAAATCTGCGGCGTCGACTCTTCCAATCGCTCGATGTCCTTGTCCTTGCAGCTCGGTCGGGAGCAAAGCCGCCCCTCTGCAGAACCGCACGGTCGCCCCTTTCCAGTACCGTTGTTCAACTCACGATGTGGCCTCCGTCTCGTTTTCCGTTGATACTCTTTTCGTATTCTTTTATAGAATGTAACTAGCTTTTAATTCCATATTTAAAAGAATCTACAATACGACAACTGAGTCTATTGTATAAGAAGAATAAATATAAAAATAAAAAAAACTGCAAAGAAAAGAAATGAATGGCCTCGTTAGTTTCATGCTATTCACACTCCTCTCTCTTACAAAGATTTTAAATGCGTCACTTATACTTTCATCCTTTTCCTGATGAATTGTTTTAATGCATTGTAATATGATAATTACCTCCTCGAATGTCTTGAAGAGTTTTTATCGTAGATGCAGTCCTGAAGTCCGTAGCAGTACGAGGTGCCGCCTTCTCGTGATCGGTAGGTCCTCACTCTCCAGCTGTTACTTCAGAAAAGAAAGCTTTCTTTCTCCCGACTACCGGTGTCGCATACTCTACCGAGACGCTCTCTTACGGATATAGTTCGTAGTTTCCATTTTCGGATTGTATTCATGCGCGTTGGCGCGCGTTCAAACAGCTTATCTTATTCTTGAATATTGATGTGCTCCGTTTCCCGAGACCTCGGCAAAACGGATGGTCACAATATATATATATATATATATATATATATATATATATATATATATATATATAGTATTGTGATTTGATTATTTCCCTTAATAATGGATTACTAGAAGATATCGGCTACCACCACGGAATCTGCACATTCAGTTTCAACCATGGCGCAAAATTCGCTTGTTGTGTCTCGCAAGCATTACCTCTTGCACAAAGCAGCAAAGGTTACTTAGTATCGTAGAGCACCCTCTGAAAAACGAGATGCGATACTCTCGTACGAATTCGCATATCAGGAACCGGTGCTGCTCTCTGGCGCCCGGCGCTCGCATCGATGACTCTCCAAAGGAACGCTCCCTCCGGCAGGCGACAGGACGCGACACAGCAGACAGAGCGCGAGTGGCTACATCCGACATTTACATATTTGTAGCTGTTCTCAAGTAAATGCCACTTAATATGCAGTGTCTCTATAATTCCTTCCCACTCGTCCGGGGAAGCGAGAAAGCCGACGGGCGAGTGGAGGTTAAAGGATTGGAGCCAATTTTCGCGAACAAAGGCGCGAGACGCAGCCAATGTCGGGAACGTTAATTCCTGCCATTGTTGCCGACGGCTTTGCAGCGCCCCGCGTTTGTTTATAAATGTTGTTTAAGTTGGCGGCACTGGCGGCCGGCGCACGTCAGACGCTGCAGCGGCAGCTCATCAGAGAAGCGCCGCCCGGGCAAGTCCCGGGAGGGCGGGGCGAGGACGTAGGCTGAGGACGCGGCGGCAGGAGGGGAGGAAAGGCGTGGCCGGCAATAACGTTGCTGTTCCTCGGGATTACACAATTATTCCGAGTCGGAAGCCACACCGCCATGCCCGACGCGACGCTGCGAGGAGGACGAAAGCGTTGGATGCTGCTGACGAGGGAGATAGAAAGCGGAGGAAGGGGGGTTCAAGGGTAAGTGAAAGGAAGGGAGGATATGGTTTGCCACAAAACAAACTCTTCGTTTAACCTCTTCAATCGACGCTTCCTTCCTTGTAGCACTATATTTAAATTGTTCGTAACTTTAATTGTCCTGTAGAAAGGTAGTCGGGACGCACTGAAATTATCTCCTTTAATTTAACAAGTGATAAAGAAAAGCACATAAGTACAGTTCGTTTCGTACATTTTAAAATGAGTTATGTCACTTGATCATTGCAGATGCCGACAAAAATGTTCCGAAAAATGTGAGGAACTAGCATATTTCCTAGAAATAGCATATTGATACACGAAACTAAAACATATTTTAAATTTCATATCCAAGAAATGTCTAGAGACATTTACTACCAACTGTTAAGAGGGATGGTTAAAATCTCGCCAGAGGGAGGTTAACATTATAGTCATTTCTCTTAATGGAAAATAAGCATACAGAAAATGAAAAGGAATAATCGCTTTAGATAACAATCATAACCATCATTGAAGAGAAGGTATTCAAAGTTTTACTTGCAAACTTTTCCAATTGAAAGAAGATAATGGAATTATCATTGCTTGTTATAAACAATCGCCATAAATTACTACGTATGTTAAATGATGTTCTGATAACCGTAGTTTAGATTAATATTTATCTATTAATATGTTTAAGCTCATAAATTGACAAAGTGCATTATTGGCAAAATTTTATGAAAATAATTAAGACACACTTGTTGTTAAATTAGTGGAAACGTATTTCTTACTGAGTGAAATATGACCAAAAGTTTACAAAATAGAAATACGAGTCTTTACGATAAATTCGTATAACCATGAACGTATTCCCATCCAGGTTTGGGTTATTCTTCGCATCGATGTGAATATTTGTTTCAAAGACATCAATAGAATCATATTACTTCTAGTTTGGCAACTATATTCTTGGTTTTTGTATATTTAATAATTCAGTAATTAGAAAAATTTTCTCGAATGATCGTTAAATAAAATATCATCATTAGCTATAATTATATACATAATATTTTAAATATTACATGATTCAATATTTCTAAAGGAACGTTTTACGAAACTAATCACTGTCCTTTACAATAACACGCATTATTGTAGGTCGACAAGTCATCGATAAAATATACACTTGTAATGAGCAGTTCAACAGAAATATTATACACATTTACGAAAAAATTATATTTTACATTCATTCAATAGTATTCCGCTTCAGTTTGTTCATATCAATTAGTAACTACTTGAATAACATGGCGCACAATTATATTCTATAACCCACAGGTACTGTGAGTTCTATATTTTTTTATTAAATTGCAAAAAAATATGATGCTAGAATTTAATATAGAAACTGCAAGACAGCCATTACGGTCACTGCATTGACAATGAAAGTTTATTGAGTGGAAGAGCTCACACGTGGGAGCAACAAACGAGAGGGAAAGCGTGGAACTTCTCTTCGGGGGGAAGCGGAGGACTATTTTGGATACGGGTTAGGTGCAATGGGCGCGGTAGGGTGAGGTGAGCGGGCACTAGAGTGTGGGGGAATGAGGATTGTTGGAAGCGGTCGTGCTATTTGAGATGGTTGGTTGGTTGATAGAGATTCCGGGCAACTACTATGGTCATTAGTCCTGTTCTTGTAGAGCGTGCTTTTGCTCGGGAGATGGCGGTTGTTTTCCCCCGCTGGATGGCCAGATCCGGCGCCTACCTACCGTCGGCAAACGGGATTTCCCCAACTAGGTATCTTTCACCTGCGGGGCACCGCACCAGCCGGGACAAGTTCTAAGTCCCTGGTCGGTTTCCCGAGATGTGTGGTAGCGTAGTGCATGCTAGTGTATGTGTGTGTAAAGGGTGAGGATAGGACAAGGAAGAGGAAGGACAGACCGCGCGCGGTCCGTGGTCCATTTGGTAGAGTACTGCTCCGGCATTCGCCTGGTGTTGATCGAAGAAACCACGGAAAACTATCGATCAGAGCAGCCGGCCGCTAGAATTCTCCTCCAGACAGCGGTTGAATTCGACCTAGATGACAAGCTAGTGTCGAAAATCCTGCCGCTGTCAGGACTCGAACGTAGGACCTCCCGGTCAGAGGCGCTGCAGTGAAATCAGTTGATGCCGCTCCCGGTTTGAGACGGTTGGTGATGGGTGTGTTGTGGTCAAAGTGAATGGGAGGAGGGAGGGGACCGGGCGGTGGGGAAGGGGAGATGGATTGATTGATTTTTTCGTGTTTCCGGGCGCGTCAACTGCTTTGATCATTAGTCCCGTTAGTGTAGTGCATGTTTTTCTTGGGAAATGGCGGTGATCTTCTCCCGCTGGATGGCGAGATCCGGCGCCGACATACCGTCGGCTAGTGGGGTTTCCCCCTAACAAGGACTCTTCCACCAGTGGGGCACCGCCCCAGCCGGGACAAGCTCTAAGCTCCCGACCGGTCTCCCGGAATATGTGTTGTGCATGTTAGTGTTAGTGTGTGTGTAAGGGGAGAGGAGAGGACAAGGAAGAAGAAGGACAGATTGCGCGCGGTCCGTGGCCCGTTTGGTAGGGTACTGCTCCGGCTTTCGCCTGGTGTTGATCGTAGAAACTACGGAAAACTACCGATCAGAGCAGCCGGCCGCTAGAATTCTCCTCCAGACAGCGACTGAATTCGACCTAGCTGAAGAGCTAGTGTCGAAAATCCTGCCGCCGTTAGGACTCGAACCTAGGACGTCCCGGTGAGAAGCGCTGCAGGAAGGGGAGATGGAGGCGGGAAGCTTGTGGGCGTCATAGAAGCGGTGGTGGCATTGGGAGCGACGGGGCAGGTGTGATGAAAGAGGGGGGACAGTTGCGGGTAGCGGGGGCGCTGGTTGCCGGCAGCGGGAAGGCGCGCGTGGCGGGGTCCCGAGGGCCGTGTTCTATGCAAAGCAGCCGCTAAGCCCGCGCCATATTTCGGCGATTGTCGGCCCCCGGCAACAACACGCGCCGCGCGCCGACTCCAACAAATAGCGGCCTCCGCCCACGCGCTCCGCCGCGCGCCCCTCCGCCCAGGTGCGCCCAGGTGACCTCCACCTCAGTGGCGACGATAGTTATGAGGATATAACAGGACTGACTCTCTCCTTTACCTTTTCTTCCCTCCCCTCCTCTCCCATTCCTCCCTCGCTTTTCTCTCTCATCTCTCTTTTCTCTCATCTCTCTCTTCTCTCTCTCCTCTCTTTTCTCTCATTTTCCTTTTTTCTCATCTCCCTTTTCTCTCATCTCCCTTTTCTCTCATCTCCCTTTTCTCTCATCTCCCTTTTCTCTCCTCTCTTTTCTCTCCTCTCTTTTCTCTCTCTTTTCTTTCATCTCATCTCCCTTTTCTATCATATAATATCCGTTTTCTCTCATCTTCCTTTTCTCTCTTCTCATCTTTCTTTCTCCCCTTCTTTTATCCTCTTTCCCTCTTCTTATATCTCATCTATCTACCAATTAACCTCAATGTCTTGTTTCTCTCGTCGGGGCTCAATTGTTCTCCTTTATCTCTTTTCTAGATGCCTGTAGTTTCTCATCCTTTTCTCTCTCCCTTTCCCTCTCTTTCCTCCTTTTTCTTTTTTAATTTCATTTCTATTTTATGTTTACCGCATCTTTTACTTTACTTTACCTTTTTCCCGTCTCTTTTCTTCTCATCAGTGACTTAAGAAGTGCCCTAGTTTTGAGAACAACATTGCACATCTTTTATTTGATTGTTTTCATCTCTTAAATTAATCTATTACAAAACTAATCTAAACCGACTAATATTTACTAACTAATCTAAAATCTGATTACTCTAGCATTGAATATTCTCCGAACGCATTCATACTGTCAGCTTCTCTTTCTCCCGAGACGTCGCATTTTAATGTAATAATGATGATTCCATCGCAATATAGTTCCAATTTCAAACCCTTATCTTAGTTCTTTTTTCGGGGATCTCCTTAACTCTTTCCATTTTTCAACTCAATTATTCTTCACTTATCTCACCGTAAATTATATTGCAATATTCCAAAGACATCTTCTAAGAAAATTAATAATATGATAACTGAAATTGGATATTCTATTATGTCAATCATTCACAAATCATCAAAACTCTACACGTTAGTTGAAAGCAGGCGTTGAATAGGGAAAGGAAATTAGACAAATAATATATGTATATACATGTTTTCTTGGCTTGGCCCCAACTGTCATTGGCACATAGCATTACTTCCTGCACTTTATTGGCAAATCAAGATTACCATTTCGAGATGGAAAGCCGAAAATTACTTCGGTGTCAGGCCTCTCCATGTTTCAGTATCCTAATCGATATTTTACTCGAACCATTCATTCATTCCCCTACTAACCCCCACATCCATACTCCACTACCCCACATCTCGTATCTCTCCGCTCGCACACACCTCTTCGTCAGGCCACAGCCTACTGCCTCACACGTTACGCCGCGCCCCGCCGCGCTCCGCCGCGCCCCGCCGCGCTCCGCCGCGCCCCGCCGCGCCCCGCCGCGCCCCGCCGCGCCCCGCCGCGCCCCGCCGCACCCCGCCGCACCCCGCCGCGCCCCGCCGCGCCCCGCCGCACCCCACCGCGCCCCGCCGCGCCCCGCCGCGCCCCGCCGCGCCCCGCCGCGCCCCGCCGCACCGCAGCCGCCCGGAGCAGGCAGTTCGACGCAAAATCCTCCGACGCTCCATTCCTCTGAGAGGCACAGCCGTATCGCACACCTCCAGCCGGATTACGAAGATAGGAAAGAGCCAGGGCGCAGCTTGACACTCAGAGAATGTATTAGGGGGAGGGTCCACTGTCACAGCACGGATTCAAATGTTTCAGACATTCAGTTGAACTCGAAGTTCATCAACAGAGGAGTATCTAAGTAAAGATTATGACGTTCATTTAATTTCTGAGTCGATATTTGTAATTTTTGGCGAGTTTAGTTTCAATGACAGCGATAATTTGGAATAGTTTTTTTGAGCACTGGCTTAAATTGACTGATGCATTGTTAATTTTTATTCGTTTATTCTGATTACTCATTCCTGAAAAAATACCACGTACAGACCTCACAGTCAATCCCATATGCTAGATAATGTATCACGTACTGTATCTCGGCTTCCATCTTCACACTTTATGAACTTTCTGTTGAATGACTAGTTAGTATATGCAAATATGGTTATAACTGGGTCAGACGTGTCATCTTTAGGCATCTTTTAATTTTCAAGTAATTTTTGTCTGGTTCGAAGAGTTAAGATTCTTACCTAAGATTATAATAAAGAATGTACCGAAGAACTGAAATTGATTAACTATTTATTTATTTTAATTTATCGTACCCGCTATTTACTTTAATATGAATAATGAACAATGATATGACTATGCTGAAGATGAAGTATATGAAAAATTTGTGAATAGAAGAACAAAGGAAAAAGAGACAAACGCATTTTCTGAAATAGCTCTAAGGAAACTAAACTAAAGAATCACATGAAAATTAATGACAAAAACCATTCTTCACCACAAGTTTTAAATAAAATAATCTCCGATTTTTAACTTCCGTATACCCGTTAAAAAATTGTACATGATGTCTTTATTGGTTTGCTTAGCTGGTAAATATTGACTGTTAATAAATTAATTCTGATTATTTAATTAAAAGGAAAGTATTTTAAGCAAATATTTGTATTTATAAATCGCGACATAGACGGAATTTTTATACTCTCTGAATATCAGAGCATGTTCCAGTCGTTTTGAAAATTGTAATCGATTCCTCCTATTTTCCTGAAATCATCATTACAATAACATTAAATAAATAAGATGTATTAAAGCAAATGTTTCACTTCTCGTGTATGTATCGTATGTAGTAATACATACAATTAATTACAGAACGTCAGAGAATGAACGGTACAAACATCGACGGCCTGAATAGAGTCAAATATTATCACTTTCCTCCGATAAACATGTAGCGGTGTATTTCATTTAACAAAGTTACACATGTGAGTATGCTCTTCGTCGGGAAGGTAGTATACGTTGGTGTTTGGCAGGAAACGTCGGACGCAACGTATTTTCGTATACCTGCCAAACACTAAAGCCTGATGGGTTGCCTAAGAATCAGGAGAAAATGACATTTGTAACTTCGTTAAATGAAATTTCCCGTCACGTGCTTATTGGGGAATAATTAACATATTTGACGTCATTTGCCCTTGAAGTTTAAAACATTATTTCTGATACACACTGTGTTCATAGAAAACTCTTATGGAACTTTCTTGAGAATCCCACACGTCGTTAATCAGTATAAGTAAAGTCAGTCAGGTATAAGCGACTTTTATAATTCAATGTATTTTTTAAGAACAAATGCTTCAAATAATCCCTAATAAAGTTTATAGAAATCTTAAAACCTTTTGAATGTAAATCAGCTATCTCAGAAACACAAAAAAAACATTATTTTCAAATACAGTTAAAATGTCTCTTTCATTTTTCCCTTGAAAGAAGTTCTTTCAATACTACTTTATAAGAAAAATATTCATACAATTATTAGGAGGCTGAAAAATTGATATAACGTGAATAAAGTGTGCCTGTGTTGAGATTAAACAGAACTAAAGAATTGTATAAACTGGGACGATCTGTAAAATTTCATAATGTTACCTTTTTTATAGTTTTAGTTAAACTTAAGTATTTTGTTAAGTAATTAGTTTTTGCGGCTAAAAAACCTTCCAAACATTGTTGCTATTGCAACTAAGAAGAAAATTTACAGGAAACGGGGAAAATGGTCCCTTAAATCGCCTGTGCGCATGTGCAACACTTTGTATTTTTCAGAAGAAAGTGGTTTAGCATTCACTATGGCATTAGAAATCCTCCCATATGCCACACACCAATGAGGATCGAATGTAAGTAAGTAATTAGGGCAAACAGTTCATATCAGTGAATGAAAACCAAGAGTGAAATTTAAGGAGGTACAAAGGAGAAAAGTTTCTTAAAATCATCGTGAAAAAGTAAGAAAAATTTAAGCTTTGGCTGTTTCTAAAGTGCGCAATTTTGAGCTAATTTTTACAGAAAATTTTGAATTTTCGAGAAGCAAGCTTTATAAGAAATTATTAAAAACTCTTCTACTAACACAACAATAAAGTATAAAAACGTCCATATTGCACATATTAACGACATCAGAGGTATTTCAAATTATATAACAATTATATAATCTTTTGGAAATCAATTCATCAAATCAAAATTATACTTATGTTATTCAATGCATTTAACACTACGTGAGGAAAGAGTTCGAAGAAAACATTGAATACATTTTTTTTTAGAAAATCTGCGTTTTAATATATTTAATATTGGTCATATTTCACTAAAACTATGCAAAACTACAAATACTATCAAAACAATGAATCTGACATTAATTAAAGAGCCAATTATGGAGAACAAATTTCATTTGAAGGAATACTATACATACTTCGCTATAGCAGTTTTAGAAAGACGCCTAAAAATATCAGAATTTAGTATTTTTGAAAATTCAGAAGTATGAGAGAATCTCAGACCTGTGCTGTCTCTTTTAGCGCAGTTTATTATGCCATTTTTTAGAAAATTTTGAAAACGTTCCAGGGAATTAATAAAAAGTACTCCAAAAATTTAACAAATGTTTTTCAAAATCTCAGTTGTCCGAGTCGGGTCCGATCGTCTGGGAAATAATCATTTTGGAAACATCATACGAATAGTTGAGGCGTTCACAGTTTGACATACGGACAGACGTTTTGAAAAAACACCATTTTTTGGTATCAGGGAACCCTAAAACGTGTATTTCTGTTGAAACCTTGAATTAAATTTTCCGCGGCATTACATAAGAATCTCTACTCTACGAATTTTACTCCGTTTATACTTATTAATATGAACAAATGAAAATTATCCATTTCAATAATAAAGTGAGTTTGATATCATTCAAGATATTATGTTGTGTTACAAACAGTTTTGTGAAAGGTTTTAACGTGATACAATTTACAAGTATATAATCATCAATAGTTTTTTTATTATCTACTATGTTGTAGGATCGTCATATATTATTAACTACTATCTTACATCAGTAGTTTAGATAAAAACAAATGTGACAATGATGTTTTGTTGATAGTTTCTGATTTTTCCTATCAAAGTTAACAATGTAGCACTTAAATGTACATCGAAAAGTACTAAAATGATTAACGTAAATGAAAATTACATTGACGATAATATTAAATAAAAAACAATGCTATCCAATCATGCCTTTATTATTGTTTGCCATGAAATATAAAAGTCACATAAATCCATGGTAAAAACAGCAATATTATCAATAATTCACCGTTCTTCTGCTTCAGTCCTTTACTATGACAACCGAACACTGCTATTTCAATTTGTTTTCATCGATGGTCGCACTAGTTTCAGAGCTCTGTCACGAAACATGCATTTGTACTTAATCCATTAGCTACAAACAAACCACCTAAAAAGATCACTGCGAACAGGGACATCCGTAACAAAATAATAGAACTGCGTGAACATGGAACGGTACGATCTTTCTAGCTCAGTTCACTTCAATGAATCAATCACACAAGCCGTTAACAACGAATCCGGAACAAATATAGCAATGGTAATTCTCCCTTTGTTTTTGTATCCGTCAACAACCAACGAGCGTATAAAGATGACAATAAAAATGATTTGGCCTCTTGACATTAAATGTATAAATTATGTAATTATATTTCCTTAATTCACATAATAATAAACAATATTTAAATTTCAAATTAAAAATAATAATATACCTCAGACTTTTCTACTATTAGTACGCTAATATTTACGTTGTTTTTATTTTTCTAAATCATTTACTTTGAAGTTTTAACACTTTTTTTATTCTTAAGAACTATATTAAACTTAGTAAAGTCGTGATATGCATTTGAAAAATGTGTTTTAATACATTCTATATTTAACTGATTGTTAAATGTTTCTAGACGTGTTATCCGCTAAGGTCTTAGTCCGAGAGTGTGGTGCATATTATACCTCGAGAGGTGGCGATGTTCATTCTCTGCGGAAGTTATATCCGACGCCGTTCCACTCGTTGGCTGGTTGGGTTTTCCCCCAAGATATCTGCCCAAAAAGACATCGCCTCAGGTAGGATTGAGTCTCGTAAGTATCACGGGAGGTGGTGATATCCCCCCCCCGGTAGGAGCATGAGAACTGACGTAGGTGAGGACCAACAGGTCGGCTTGCAAGACGTTTCCCCTGTGTGTGTGTCCCACCGTGGGGCGTCACCCAAACTGGCACAAGCTCTAAGCTCGCGGCAGGTCTCCCGACATGTATGCTCATGTAGTGCGTGTAAATGTAAATATGTGTGAAGTAAGAATGAGAGGAGTGGAGGGGACAAGAATAGTTTGAAGAATAGTGTGAAGTAAGAATGAGAGGAGTGGAGGGGACAAGAATAGTTTAGAATCTTAAGTTATTAGCACGTGTGATTTGCGTACATGCATTAGCAAACAATTGGAGTAATTACAACTACTACATTCATTTATTTCTATTCGCATTCTTCATTATTATGGCACATGTTCTTAGAAAATAGTACATGATATAAGCTGTTTTGATTGTTGAGGTAAATAACTGTACGTGACCCAGCGACAATAAATTCAAAAAAAAATATCGATAAACACGGGATGTATGACTTTTTTTCAACCTTCGCTGAAGCCGTTAAACAATTAAACAAGTAAAAGGATTTTGGTGTATCTATTGGGTGATGGCGCACCTCTTTCGATATAACCTCTGCTACTACCGACACTACATCATCAATTTAAGCTGAGCTGAAGATGGTATGAAGATGGTTTGAATGATCTGCGCTCCCGCTAAGTGCGAGACGCGAGGTTTTATTATCTTTGTTCTCGAAGAAATAAATAGTGCAGCAGAAATTCAGAGAGAAATGAGTCGAGTTTACGGTGTAAACATCCAATTAAAAGAAAAGGAATGTTGACTGTTGGATGTGTCCTCATTCATGAAAACATCCGCCCTCATAGTACTGGTGTAACCTAAAATCTTGTGGGGTAAATAAGACGTGCGTTATTTCCCGCTGAGTATGGTTAATGTAGTGCCAAGTGATTTTCTTTTCTTTCTGTAATTGAAGAATTAGCTTGGAGCTTCAAAGAAAAGTTATTAGACCTGCCTCATGTCATTCAAGGCAACGCCTCGTCGAATGTGGAATCGAAAAGCTCATCTAAACCCCTGAATATTCAGTGCACTTATGCAGAGAAGTAACTAAGTTTCAACGTCCTCGTAAATGATTAACATTTTTATTAGTTCATGAGCGAAATAGTTCATCAATCCAAATTTTCTTTAGTCTCCGTTGGCGTAAGGAAGGGTCGTATGTTGCGTAGGAACAATAAGTCGTGTTTGTAAACAAGCAATCTAAAAGGCGAATATGCGCAATCCCACTCTGAACCGAATCTAGTCTCATTAGTGGCGTCGAACGCCATGTGAGCGCCACCGTCGACGCAGTGCTACGCAGGAGAAACAGCGCACGCGACGCGAAAGAGCGGCGGCGCGACAGCCCCTGTGTGCGAGCCTTTGTCACGGTCAGCGGTGCTCGGGGTGAATGCGGTTCGGATCTCCCCCACTCACCCACTCATCCGGCTTAAATGAAGGGAGCATTGCACCATCGCTGCGTATCACGGCATTCGTCGAAACGGGAAACATTCTCAGAAGTCCAGAAATGAACTTTTAACCGCCGGGCGTTGACGGTGCATCACACGACACTATGGTTTGAAGCGATTCCCAGTTCGTCATTCCAAATACACTCGGCAGTTCGAAATTTACGAATCGACTGTGAGCTCTGTCAGGTATTGAGAACCAAAAATGTTGAATAACGCTGGCCATCGTCCTGTCACGTGCTCTAACGCCCGCAATTGCTAGCGCACTGACCGCAGACTATTTGTCGTGATTGGTAATATTTCCTCGTTATAATTCAGCCATATTTAAGCGGGTTTAAGGTCGAATTCAGTCGCTGTCTGGAGTAGAGTCCTAGAGACCGGCTGCTCTGATCGGTAGTTTTCCGTGATTTCTCCGATCAACACCAGGCGAATGCCGGAGATGTACCGTAACAAACGAGCCACGGACCGCGTGCGATCTGTCCTTCCTCTTCCTTGTCCTCTCCTCTCCCCTTACACACACACACTAATATGCACTGCACTACCACACATTCCGGGAGACTGGTCGGGAGCAAAGAGCTTGTCCCGGCTGAGTCGGTGCCCCGCTGGTGGGACAGCCCTAGTTAAGGGGAAACCCTGCTAGCCGATGGTAGGTCGGCGCCGGATATTGCCATCCAGCGGGGAAAGATCACCGCCACCTCCCGAGGAAAAAAACATGCATTACACTCGCGGGACTAATGGCATAAGCTGTTGACGCGCCCGGAATCACTAACAACCAACCAATAAACAAACCTGCTCCGGTACCAAAAATGTTGAATAACGCTGGTCATCATGATACCATGTGCTCTAATGCCCTCAATTGTTAGCGCACTGACCGCAGACGACTATTTCTCGTGATAGGTAATATTTCCTCGTTACTATTCAACCATATTTAAGCGGTTTTACTGTAATGTAAATGAAAGGAACGAGTAATTAAGAGAGGCAGCCCCCAGGGTGGCTTCGCGGACAAGACGTGAGTTGCCGCGATAGCGAAATAAACTTCATTTCGTTTGCCGACGACCGCATTTCCACGCGTGCCCCGAATGAATTGCAATGAACTCTTACGGACGTAGGGCATCGTAGCAGCACCTACAAATGTCGCAAAATACTGCCGCCCTCCTGGCACCATTCACAGAGCCGGACGAGATGCTGACCTGAGAGTGGTAATTTCATCATCCCCTGTGGTAAAGACCTCGGCCACAAGTTTCGTGGTAAAGCAGAATGTAAGATGGCACGCCTCTGGATTCATTGCAGACGAGAAGTATCAACGAATTGATGTAAAATTGACTAGTAAGAGCAGAAATATCAGTGGATAAGTAATAGCATGTAATTTACTTTTCATGTAGTTTGTTCTTATCAGAAGTTCAGTAAATTCCTTCAAAATTTTTTTTCTTCCGACTTTATTGTTTTGTGTAGGGGTTGTTCTGTGTCGGTTTTTGTGTTGTTTTGTGTTGAGGGTCGTGTTGTACTCAACTTGTGTCCATAAAAGGCGATAAAATGAAAGGCCAAACCTTAAGTACGGTTGTCGAAATTTAGAATAGCGTTTTGAGAAACAAATCGTTGTCTGTACCGAGAACACGTTAGCCATTCTTCAGAGAATGGACGCATTCACTGCAAAATTGGAATATCGCGGGGAGCCAACGGACATGGAGATTGGAAGCATCAAACTTGAAATCGAAGCCAATATCTCGAGTCACACCGAGTATTTGGAATACACTGAGCAATCGTATCATCGTCGGCTTAACACTCAAGAGGATAAATCGATGATTTTACCGAGGGTTTGATATCATTTAATTCCGAGGTTGGTTAACAAGAGCGAATCAATTTGCTGGCACGTTTATAAATTAGACACGCGGGCCACAGCGAACATTATTGAACTATCCATTTGTTCAGCTCAAAATGAAGTCGTTTTCGCGCTTCCAGAGTTCTCAAATAAATCTCAACAACGCTGTAACGAAGAAAATCCTATTGTTTCCGGAAAAACAGGTTCAACTTTAATTTTCCAACAAATGGATATGAGGAGATGATAAAGAAGAAATTTAACAGAAAAACCACAAGACAAAGTAGTTCAAAACCCATGCAATCCTGGGTGAGGCCACTAACATAATTACGTCTTACACAGAAGGCAAATAATTGGCCCGTCAGCACGACGCTTTATTCACCGATGGCGCTGATCGTTAAGTTGCATACGAATGTTATTTTGGTACTCGGAGACAGAGGGGCCTAGAGAAAACAATATATAATTGAATAAGATAACAGATTTTGACTCCAATTATACCTGAAGATGACGGAACAAATTTTGTCGAAACGTCGTTTTAAAGAGAAAGTTTTTAACAAATAAATGTTTTTATGTAATCCATGTAAATGAACTGTCTTTAATCAAATGGGAATACTTTTATTCCTTAAAAATGAATGACAACAGACAGTATATAGAAATATAATTAACAAAACAAGAAGCCAGGAACAGTAGATTCACGGGAGCCTCTTATTTCAAACAAACACACCACCCTCCTCAAAAATATTTGCTTGTTCCTAGGGCCTTTATCCAGCCGTCAGCCGGTTACTCTTTACGTCCCGATGGAACGCATATTCAACCTTACACTATAATAATAATAATTTATTACCGCAAGTGAGCGCACGCTTGGTGGCAATTAATAAAAAATGTATAAAAATAAAAATTAGAACAAGCAATACGTACAATATATTCAACAATACATTAATAGAATGCCTTTCTCTAAGCAAGAAAAATAACAAACAGCGATTAATTTGAATTTAGATGTAAATCTTTCAACTTTATTTTGGAAGATAAAATTGAGACTCAGTAAGGTATACATATATGTTGAAAATGACATTTTCGACGCTGATTTTTACTTTTTATATTTTTGCATCTTTTGAAAGATCTATCTTTCTACTTTCAGAATATATATAGTTTTATATATTTCCAGTGCGTATTTCGGTATATATAAATGTGTTTAAAGGGAAGCGTGCAAAAACAAATTTTGCTCGCTCTAGTAACGAGATGACCTTCAAAGCTTCATAAACTTGAGGATCCTTTGGAGATGAGTACTCCCCAAAAGCTATAAAAGCCGTTTCAGCAAATTCAAACCCTTATGATGGAAAATATTAATAAACTGGAATGTGTTGGACATTACCAGAAACGTTTGGGTACAGCATTTCGTAAGCTGGCACGAGAAAAGAAATTGAGCGGGCAAAGGTAAACGTACTGGTGCTCTTATTGGATAGGTTCCAAAAATTATTTTGGAATAGCGTTAAGGGCAACAGAGACAATGTTGAAGAATGAGAAATGGGTTATGGGCATCTTTACCATTTAACTGCTACGAAGGATGTAGACCACACTATAGATGCCTGTTGGCAAAGATAGTTGGTGCTCTTTCAAACAAGCAAAGGCCAATAACCAGCTAGAAAAATATAAATTAAACCTGGCATACCATTTGATATCCTTCAAGCTTTGCAAGCTTGTTTATGAAATTACTGTGTGATCCAAAAATCTTTTAAAATGCTTGCATGGAAAGACCCAGAATAATAACGAATCTTTCAATGCCATGATATGGCGAAGATGCAAAAAGGAGACTTACATGGGGCTAAAAACCTTGAAATTAGGTGTAATGGATGCAGTTTTTGTATTTCTACTGTGGAAATACTGTAGAGGCAGAAACTTCTAAGAAAATGAAGATCGAAGCAGGTAAATATACCGTGGCCAGAGTTCTGGTAAGCAGATGCGACTCGTTCTACATGAGCCAAAAGCAAATGTACCCAGAAACAACAAAGAAGAAAATACTGAGAGGAAGGAAAAACTGAAACAAGACCACCTTCTTGAAAAGCAAAGGTCCTCCTTATGGAGCTGGGCAGTTTTAATTTGAGTGAGCGTCTTTTAATATATATTTTTATGCAAAACTTCATTTTGTGTTTTCTCAAAATTAATAAATTAGTACGTTTTCACACATTCCAATCCCAAAAATGCCATACTAAAAATAGTCCTACAAAGTTGTTTCATATATCAAATTAAAAGGTGGAGAGTAAAAGGAATGTTTTAAAGCACACTGAACTAAGTTATGTTACTTGTTTCAGAAATAGGATTAATTTAAGAAAAATATAATATCGGATTTATGACTTTATTAAAGATTAATAATTTTTGTTTCTTTTAAAAATTATCTCTACTATTAATTCTGCTTCACAACATTTTGTACTTTAATAGTGACCTTTTAGTGCAGGAATCATCTACATAGATTAATATTTTCCTATGCTATGGCGGTTTAAAATTTACATTATTTTTACATTAAATAAATTTACAAGCTTGCAAAAAGATTCCAGAAAATTGCAATAACAGATTTATAGTGTCTTAATGACAGGTGAACTGTGAAACAAAATCAGGAAATTTGCTTCAGAACCAGGATTTTCCCCTCCAACATATATGTATACCTGGAAAGTTAGCGCAGCTACTCCACTTGTAGGCGCCCCTACCCGGAGAACACCAATGGCGAGGATCTACGCCGGAATTTGGCCAATAAATTGCAAAATTAGAAGAAAATTGTGTATGTTTGGGTTAAACTAATGATACACGTAAATGTAAAAGGCTGTCTTGTTTGGACCGAGGCCCCAGCCGCCCTTTGTGAAATAGCACTAAAGATGGTCGCAATGCTGCCGAAAAAGCTTTTATGCCAAAATAAATGCACACGACGAAACACTGCCTCAAAATACATTTACATGATGCAATGTCGTTAACGCCGCACCATTTCCTACAATAATGATAAACGTGTATTTAGAAATATATTACAATAATTTTCGGAAGTTTTTGCTGCAAATATTCCTGTTTGAAAGTTAAGGCACCTGACACACACATTTTAAACATTAACTGTACTTGCGATTCTTTCCGTCGGGTCAACGTCAATATCCCTGTTTTCAAGAGCTAGTTCAATACTTCCAATTTTCCTCCAGTTTTACAACTGTTATATACATCTGGGGGAAAAACTACGCAGGGGACCATCTTTGCCCCCCTCCATTGGTATGTATGTGACTGTTAAGTTTCTGTCTCGCTACTACGGCAGCTAATTCAAAACAAATGATTCATTTATCATCCTTACAGAATACTCCTAGAAGAACTAAATACTAAATCCACAAATAATACTGAGTATGTTTTCCAGTATGTAAAACGATTTTGTCGCCACAAACGTTTTCGGAGAAATTAGCCAAAACATTTTCACAAAAATGTGGTACTCATATTTACAATAAAGTATCGGTTAAGAATGTTTATCCACGTGCATATTTTTAATGCTTTTCATCTGGTATATTTCTCTCTATGATTTTAAATATATCTCCGTCACAAAACGTACTTCTATTTCTCAATATAATTGAACTTTAGCCAGAGTTAGGAAAAGTCTGTCATACTGTGAAAAATACCCGCAGCAAATTCGCTCTTTTACAAAAAACATTCCAAGTATACAAAACTGTATATAAATAAATAACTGCAATATAAAATGTATTAAAATAAAAATGTTTAAGTTGGTATGGTGTGATTGGGTGTGTGAAATACAAGAAAAATACGAGCCACATTTGTCACTATGGTCATTTCCTTTCAGTGGTTGAAGTAAACGATTCTAAGGGGTTCCATAGAGAAAAAAGATAATGAATACTATTAAAAGTTGCATTTCGTATTTGTTTGAAGTTTAAAAATAATGATACTAATTAAAAATGGAAGGGAAAAACAAATAATGAAAAAGAATCTGGCACACTCTCGTACAAATGAAAACTTCCCTGTGAGTTTTTCAATTCCATCTAGCCTCTCTGTGGTTTTGTACAAAAACCGGAAAACTTTTTAAGCAACAATTAATCTAATGTTTTTGGTTTGTGCCCACTCTTTCTAATAAGTGAGAATTAAAATGTTAATTTTCTCTCTTTTGCAAACATTTTTGTTTTAATTTCGCATCGTCGTTTCTTAGTACCACATCACAATCTCATAAGATATTGCGAGATAACTTCGAGACCTTTAAAAATCTGAAAACGTGCAGGTTGACTACTTCATGACGGGCCACCACAATAATAATAAATATTATTACTATTATTATTATTATTATTATTATTATTATTATTATTATTATTATTATTATTAATGAAATAAATGTAAGTATATTTATGCCACGCATTTAACAATTCTTTCGTTTTTCTTGACAAAGATTTCTCACGTTCTATTATTCTCGCTACTTAATCTTTCGCTCTCGTAAATCAATTCTTCTTTAAACTCGTTCAATATAAATAAATTTTATTAATATTACCATCACATACTGAAAAATTCATAACACTATTTCGCCAAGAATTAAAAAAATGCTCCTGTATTCATTAAATACCTGAATGCCTACAAAAATCGTGTAAAACGCACGCCTCCGTTTCATCACCGAGCGGAGCAAATTTGAGAGAAAAGTGGACTCATTTCTCCAAACAATAAATGTTCCTGTTCTCGCCAACAAGCGCTCCGAAAGCTTCCCAGAGCGTCTCGTTCCAGAGCAAATAAAGTCGGAGAAATGCAGAGATCATTCTTTCCTCGATTCCCCTGCTGACCACCAACGGCCGCGTCACCGCTTCTGCCCCCTCCCCGTCACTAACGTACTCTCTGCGCCCTCGCTCCACTCGCACCCGTCCCTGCACCATACCCGCCCCGTACCTGCCCCCGTACCTGCCCCCGTACCTGCCCCCGTACCTGCCCCCGTACCTGCCCCCGTACCTGCCCCCGTACCCACCCCATACCCGTGTAGTACGCGCCGCGTACCCGCCCCGTACCCGCCCCCGTACCCGCCTCAGTACCCGCCCCCGTACCCCCCTGTATCCGCCTCCGTACCTGCTCCCGTACCCACCCTGTATCCACCCCATACCCGCGTAGTACGCGCAGCATACACGCCCCGTACACGTCCCCGTACCCGCTCCCGTACCCGCCCTGTATCCGTCCCCGTACCTGCCCCCGTACCCGCCCCGTATCCACCCCATACCCGTGTAGTACGCGCCGCGTACCCGTCCCGTACCCGCCCCGGACCCGCCCCGGACCCGCCCCGGACCCGCCCCGTAACCGCCCCGGACCCGCCCCCGTACCCGCCCCGTAACCGCCCGTACCCGCCCGTACCCGCCCCGTACCCTGTACCCGCCCCGTACCCGCCCCGTACCCGCCCCGTACCCACCCTGCACACGCACCGTATACCCCCGCACCATATACCCCCGTACCCACCCAGTACCCGCCCCCGCCCTGTCCCCACCCAGCCCCGTCCCCGCCCTTCACCGCCTCCGCCCCGCCTCGTCCCGTCCCCACTACGACACCACCACAACCGTCTCCCCCCCCCACTTTCGCCATCTCGCCCGCTGCCGCTGCCGCCCCCTCCACCGCTCCCTCCGACGCAAGCGCCGCTCACCGCTCTTACCGCCTCCAGCGCAGCCTGCTCCACACGGAAATTGAGAATACGAATATTTTTTCTCATTTCCCCCTCCCGCGTCGTCCGCGTTCAGTCCAGCGTCAAGCTGCCCGGTGGAAGCCACTCCACCGCACGTAAGGCAAAAGGTGAGAGGTGAGAAGCTGGGATGAAATAGTGGACACGCCGCCCTCCGAAGAACCTCACGAATATATATGGGAGGGTGGGAATAAATTTGAATGGAGAATGGTGAATAATGAAACCGTTTTTTATCTACGGCTACTGGGAAGCGGAGTGGGAGAGAGATGCGACTCGGCGGTGGCGAGAGAGGCGCGAAGGAGGGGGAGGGAGTCGAATGAGACGGGAGGGGGGTAGGGGCGGGCGAAGCGTCTCGTATCGGGGGACAGCTCTTTTCTCTTAATGCGTACCGCCGCCCACGCCCCCGCTGCCACCGCCGCCGCCGCCGTCGACGGCCCCAGATGAGATGCACGGGCAGTAAGCGCTTTCTCTTGTCGCCAGAGGCGCTTCTCGACGAAGGCTACGCCCGCGCACTTAGCGGACACCCCACCCGCCGCCCCCGCCCCCGGCCTCGCCCCCCAGACCTCAACCTCCGCCCCCGTGCGACTGCAACAACCGACAACGCGCGCGACCCCGCCTCCGGCTGGACGCCGCCCGCCGCCCGCCGGCGAATGCGCAGCCCAGGCGCAGAAACAGGCAGATGCGACGGATCGGAAACTGCTAATGAAAGGTGTTCGCGCAAATTGTCGTGTGAATCTATGCGAGTAAATTAAATCATTGGCTGAAAAAATTGCAAGAATGAATCAACGTTGCGTAATTTACTAGAATATTTTATGTTGTTTGTTTAAATGGAGAGGAGCAAAGGACCAACAAGACTCGAAAGGGATCTGGCCGAAAAAATTGACGAGGAATTTTATGAGGAATTGACGATGTACCGATGACTGCGCAAGAATAAGCAACTAAAAATGGACGAGTGTGGAATATATTGGCTATTTACGATATTACTGACTTCCTTTTCACTCGTAGATTCCACTTCTAATACAATTCACAAATATCGTTTCACTCAACCTAAGTACTAGACTCATCAAAGCGTAAGCAAATGCGCCACACATGCAAACTGTAAGATACAATTTGTATTGAGAAGTTTGGAAATTAGTTGACATAAATACAATTGATAGACTTCCGAACAGTCTTGAAATTACTTCAAGAATAAAAAATTCCAATAAATTATGACATTCTTTAGAAGAACATTAAGTTTTTTTCTTCTTCTGAGACTCTTACGACAATATTTTATTACGATCCCATTACTTCCAAAATGTTCTGTAGGATACTTGTCTGAGAACTATTCATTCACAATTCATCATTAATTAATTAATTAATTCATTCCGAATTATTCTCGTCTCTTAATTATTTCATCGCCCGCTACAAATGTATAAAATCTTCATTAAACGTTAAACTTAATCTTCATTTGAACGTTTTGCGCGCCGTTTAACTAGTCCCATCAAATAACTGGACACTCCAAGCTCTGACCTGAGGTGTTTCCTGAAAGGCTCGGCTCGTAAAGAGCCACGCCCATCGCACACTTCTCTGCGCTCCCTGCTACGGAGAAGGACCAGCCGGTGTCAGAACGCAGTGAAGCCTGCCAACAAGCAGGGTAACTAAACGATACGACTAAGTTAACCCTAGCATTACCAAGTTGTTTTTGGTAACGCGCTTTACCAACCATGGGCAAAACATGCCCATATGTTTAACTCCTTTTTAAAACTATAATATTGTAATGAGATATATTGATATTTTGTACATGAATGATTTATAATGTAATTAGAATAATTTTATTAAGTATACATCGTTACGTAACAATTAAGGAAATGAAAATAAATGTTGGATAATCTTGTTGTAAATTATTAAGTTTCAATGTTCATCATCACTTCAATAACTTCATCATTTAAACCACTGTCAGACATCCTAATACTTTTCAACAATTCGTATAGGTTAAATACAACCCACAAGTTCAAACAGCTGCATTGTATTGCTTCGACAATGAATGATAACCACTACAATGTTGTCAAAGAAAATCAGTGTCCTTCATATATTTTTGTCACACGTTTTACCAACAATGGGCAAAATTGCCCATGCACGAAAATATCGCATACTTTTTTTAAAAATCTTTAAGATTATAACGCATATTTAAATGTTATAACGTAGAATTAGGTGTTATTGACAAATAGAATAAAGATTAAAAATTTCTGAATCCATTTAAAGCACATTTTGTTTTATAAACGAACTAATGGGCACTTTTTTCCCATGCTTGGAAAAGCAAGGGTTAAGAATAGCCTATCTTGAGAATATGACTCAGCAGTCAAAAAGCCTCGTATTATACATCGATATGGACGCCTGTCAAGGAAAACCAAAGTGTGTGGTATGAAAATCGCGGAGTTCGCGATTCAAAAGATACAATAAAATAATTTTTTGGCTGTAATAATGCAATAATTCTGTGTCACATCCATCTGCTCGGTTTTGATCATCGAAATCAACGATCGATTCCCGTCTGCCCGAAAGTGAGCTCTGAAGTGAACAAAACTGCTCGCAGCAGGTATTACATGCTTCTCTCGTGACTTCTGCCTATCATTCCATCCCTGTTGTATCGTTATTGACACATTCCACATCATCTTCAATTACCTACCACTTATATTATCATCATCAGCAGTAGCAACAGCATCATCACCATCACTTTCCTGATCATTCAAGTAAGAAGATGACAATATAAGGTGATAGACTCGTAGCGAAGGAGAAGATGGGGAAAAAGGAAGGATGGATATAAACGTGAATCATATAAGAGTAAGTAACAAAAATTAAAAGAATGGCAAGAATACCACACTAATAAAATAACGGAAACTGGGATTCGAATTCATTGCATTAGAAAAGAACCTTCTGTTCTCAGTGGAACCCAAACTCATGAATACGCCGGACTGAGCCGGGTGGCAGTTAGAGAATGGTATCGCATTCTCCAGCTGGGCCGGCTGGTATCACCGAGCGAAAGCCAGAGAATGGCTTTGAACTATTCATTTGCCGAGTCTCATAGGAGCACGAACGGACCACGAAGATATATATCTAAACTGCGAAGCACAACCATTCTACAGTTATCTATCACAGAAATTAAATACAATGACAAAAAAGAAGAAGAGAAAATTACTATTATTAATATTATTATTACTATTATTATTAACCTCTATCGTGCTTGTCAATTACTATTAGCTTATTAATGCACTGCTATTCGAAAAAAATCTCAATGTTTTCATTTAAATCGCTTTCACGTACCACTTTCATATCTATTCTGCTATTTAATGTCGAACCTTTATGGTTGGCCTATTGTGCAAAACTTTTCTACATGTGGCATGGCTGCACATCTGCCCATCTGTGCTTTCAGAACTTCAGTAGATCCTTACAGAGTCATTGTCAAAGTGAAAAATAGTTTGTCCCTCTTCGGAGAAAGAACGTACATCTACAAATACCTCTATAAATATTGCCTTACTGAATTGAACTCTATTATCTAAAATTTCGATGAAAGTGGCTTTAACGTAGGACGTCAACCATACTTCTGTGCCCAAAGGGAATTTTATGAGGATTGTATGGACAGCTAATAAGTACTGTCAACGTCCAAGAAAATTAACAGAATTGTATTTTCCAATTATTTGTAACAGTGAATTGTATTGGCTTCCATTACAGGAAAAAACAAACGTCATTAAATTAAACGTCGGAGATAAATATTACAACCAGTACCTTTTTCAACATGAAACTTCTCATACACTATCATATTTTACATTCTGCCACCGAGCATCATCTGCCCAATTGTAGAATAAATTTTTATCTATCTATATAACTTTGAAGCTATATTTACACTATTTTAAAAAATAGAAGATTTTATTTCATTATTACTAGATTCTCTAGGTATTTTTTCTAAAATGTTGTGCTTTCGTTTTTTTTAAATACCTCTCTTCGCAGAAGTATTATGCAGTCCCCTGATCACAAGTTCACATGTCGCCAATTCTCCCCACCTCCCGGAAAATGATAGATTACCTTTTACTTCATAGATTACGCAATGTACGCTACCCTCACATTGTTTACGTGTGGATAGAGAATATGAAATTTTAAGCGTAGAACCGCATCAAAACACAAATACACTGGTGAAAAATGATTGTGCCATTAATAACTCCATTAATCACTGTGAGCACTTTACTTTTTCGTGGATATTCTGAAGATTTTGTAATCGAAAAACCCAATTCTTTTAAGAATTATGACAGTCATATAAACACCCCAGCCATTTAAAAACCAACATTAAAAACGACTCAATCATCAATAATGGCGGAGGGATAATTTTGAAAAACCCATTAACGATCGTATTCACTGAAACGAAAATGTATAAAGGAAGGGAAATAAATTCAAAATCCATTATTGCCCAAATGAACTGATATGAATACCACTTGTTTTCTACATAAATACTATTCACTCAACACAGAAAAAACTGTAAATCGCGTCTATAACTAGAAATTTAATTAAGTGTCGAAGAATAATGGAATTGTTAAGTACCACAAATCGGATGCAGACTTTATGACTTAATCAATATCTATAATGCAAATCATGACAGAGACGGCCGGCTCTAAGATATTTTTTTCAAAAAAGTGAAGGTAAGAACGGCGAGTTCCTAAGCGCCCCTCTGTATCTGCAAGATCTCCAAACGCATTTCCTCGGAAACAGTAATACGCGGAAACTAATTCCTACATTAATCGAGTCCGTGAAAGAATAACGCGAGATGAAATTTTAATATCCCTGCGCAAAGTTCGCTCGCTCTTCTCTTTCTCCGCTCCCTGGTCCCTCTTGCCAGAGAGCAATTTTATGATTCTTCTCCCTAATATTTCCTTTCTCCAACTATACTCGTTTATTAAATCCCCTGACGAGCTCCGTCCCACATCCTCGTCAGTGGGGCCTGCACGTCACTCGGCGGTCTTTCTCTTTTTGTTTCAGGATGTGGGTTAGGCCTTTTAGAATACACCAGGATGTGGTTTCGGCTTTTCAGGATATTCCAGGACGTGGTTACAGCCTTTCAGAATATTCCCGGTTGTTGAGATATTTCAGAGCATGAAACAGGACGTAAGAGCCGCTGTTTGCTATGCATTACAAATAGGGAGGCTCAAATTATTTAAATAAAAAAATTGGGGACTGAACTAACAAGCATAACACTGGCGGTTAATGGATTCATCTTACAGCGTCGTATCAAATCGGGTATCAAACTTTGGTGATTTTGAGTCTCAATTGCAATAGAATATGAGTTTGTGTGTGTGTGTGTGTGTGTGTGTGTGTGTGTGTTGGTGCGAAAGTATGATGCAGGTGAGGTATGAATGAGGTTACATATTAGAACGTATGCATGTACGTCTGTACGTGAGAATAGTATGTATTATTATATGCATGTGTTTAAGTATTATATACGTGAGTATGTAAGGTGTGATTTCCGTTGTGCGCGTTCAAAACGTTCCTCATCGGTTGTTAGGTTTGTGTCGTCTTCGTACTTCTCCCTCGAGTATTTGCAAGCGGGAGAGAGGGAGAAGGAATCTGTACACGCGATCATCTAGGCAAGATGCGCCTAAGGGTACAGGAGGGGAATTGAGATACGTCTAGGCGCAGTACCCACGACACCTACGCGATGGAGGGGAAACTCCTGCTATTTTTATTGATTTTTTTTTACAATGACAGTTCAACGTTCAGACGCGAGGCTCTTCGGTTTATTGGACGAGTAATTCTGTACCAGCACAGTGTGAAGAGTAACGTGTAGCTTCCCAAGATGGTAATTTTGTAATCTGAAACCTTTACAAAAGGATATTGAGAGGATAATTCAGTAACAATTGTTAGAGGATAATGACAAGGATTTGGAAATGAATATGGTAGGTGAGACAGATAATTGTAAGAAATATTATAACTTTATCTAATGTCATAGAAATAATGAAGAAAAATATGAAAAATGTGAAATGAGAGATAATGGTTTGAAAGATTTGTATTTTTTAGTATGGTTGGGGCACTTGAAATCCATATGGGGCACATGTAAGTTATTATCGGGCGAAGAATATATTTGTATATAGTTAAACGAGCGAGAAAGTTGACCCAGGGCATCAACTGATGTCACTAAAGTTCCTTTGACTTGGAGGTCCCAGCTTCGAGTCCCGACGGTGACAGGATTTTCGACACTACCTAGCTAGCATCGAGTTCAGTCGCTGTCTGGAGGGAAATTCTTTGAGCCGGCTACCCTAATCATTATCCGTTGTTTCTCCAATCAACAGTTGGTGAACGCTCCATCAGTTCCCTAACAAACGGGCCACGGACCGCGCGCGATATTTCCTTCCTCTTCCACTAACATTTACTACACTATCTCACATGCCGGGAGACCGGTCGGGAGCTTAGAGCTTGCCCTGGCGGCGGACAGTGCCCCTTTGGAGGAAGGTTCCTGGTAGGAGAAAACCCCGTCGGCCAACGGTAGATCGACGTCGGATCTCACCATCTAGTGGGAGAATATCACCGCCATTCCCCGAGGAAAATCGTGCGCTACACTGACGGGACTAATGATTTTAGCAGTTGACGCATCCGAAATAACTAGTCAGTCAGTCAGTATATGGTAAAAGAGAAATAAATTTTTATTGCGGGTTCTTTTGCGGCGCTGGGCCTTATGTACATCGTTTCTCCACGGTGAAATGCAAAAAACATTCTTGAGCTGATACTGTAACGTTTATGTCTCTACTTGCTCGACTCAGCTATCTCGAGGACACATTTAGGATACCTTTTTTCGGTTTTTGGAAGAGTGAGCGTTGCTAGAATAGAAAACCTGTGCTGTATTAATGAACAAATTCAATGATACAAATTTAAATAGAACACGTTAGAATATACACACATAGAATAAGTTAAAATTTGGGTGAAGTCAACTATGTCAATTGAAAAAATTAAAATGAAGCTTATAATCAACGTACAAAGTAAACCAGAGCGCGGCAATGCAAATTATACACAGAAATCATCAAATTTGGTTTTGGTTTAGAAATTTTTTCGGTTTTCCTTAATCTTTATTGCTATAGGAGCTCAACTTTTAAACCTTCGCTTGTTTTAAAGAAAACATCAGCTTCCTTACTCAGCTGTTCTCGTGGGGGCGTCTCCAGAGGTGATTGAACGGCCAGTCTTCTACCCCTCGGCAGCCGGCTCAGGAGGCTAGCCTCAGACAGCTCTCAGACGAAGATTGTACCGGGAGCGATGGCTCAGTGCATCAACTGATGTCACTGCAGTGCCTCGAATCGGGAGCTCCTAGAGTTCCACTCCTCACGGTAGCAGGATTTTCGACACTAGCTTGTCAGCTAGGTCGAAGGTTCAGGAAGGAGTTCAGGCGCTGTCTGGAAGAGAATTCTAGAGTCCCGCTGCTCTGAACGGTAGTTTTCTGTGTTTTTTTCGATCAACACCAGGCAAATGCTGGAGAATTACCCTCACAAATGGGCCACGAAACACACGCAATCTTTCCTTCCTCTTCCTTGTCCTATCCTCACCCCTTACTTACACACACTTACACTAACATGCACTGCACTACCACACATGTCGGGAGACCGGTCGGAGACTTAGAACTTGTCCCGGCTGGGGCGGTGCCCCGCTGGTGGAAGATAACTGGTTGTGGAAAAACCCCGCTGGTCGACGGTATGTCTGCGCCGGATCTCGCCATCCAGTGGGATAAGATCACCGCCACCTCCCGATGAAACACGTGCACTACACTTACGGAACTAATGACTTCAGTAGTTGACGCGTGCGGAATGAATAATCAATCAATTCATCAAACGAAGAGAACAACGCCGTGAACAATGGGCCTTCAGAAGTTCCTTTTGACGGACGCTTTCCCCAGGTAGCAGCGCATCCTTTTTCGGATCACCACTCTCATTACGCCAAATTGTAATGCACTCGTCGTCTATCAGTCCTTTATTAAGCGCAGCAGGTTGCGACAGTTCTCAGAATCTTCATTTAATGAAACAGATTTGACTATAACAGCAGATACTTCCCGTGCCCAGCGATACGAGCTCAAATGAAGTATGATAAACTCGCTTGTGCGCTCGTTAAACCGATCCAAAGTGCCAATACGGATGCGAATGATGCACCCGGCGATTAGAGCTCAGGTGTGCGGACGCTCGAACGAGACTTGTGCGCTCGGTAAACCGATCCAAAGTGCCAAAACGGATGCGAATGATGCACCCGGCGATTAGACAGCCGCCCCTCTAGATTTTTCGTGTACTATACAGCGGTTTTTACAGAGCTGCGTTTGATATTTGATCAGCTGTTACTGGGCCGTCCAATCACACCTTAGACGTCACTACAGTGACGTCATAATGATGGCGTTCAGTCTACCGATTGGATGGCACCGTAACAGCTGATTTACTTCAAACGCAGCTCTGTAAAAACCGGAGTATGGGACGCATACCCGTGTCCGTTCACGCCTCCTTCCACACCTGCTACCAGAGCGAGGCTGAGCCTTGAACTATGTAGGAGGGAAATCCCTGACTGTCAGATATAACTTTATTTGTGGAATAAATAAATATGACCCCCTGCGTCACAATCTGCTTGCACCTGCAGATTTTCCTCTCGTATCATTATTGAAAGTCTGTAAGAGACAGAGAGACAGAAAGAAAGAGACAGAGAGAGAGGGAGATACAGAGAGAGGGAGAGACAGGGAGAGTGACAGAGAGAGAGAGAGACAGAGAGAGCGCGAGCGAGTGTTCGATAGGAATTTTCCACTTCTTGAACCTTCCGGAGCATACGGGGATTGATGGAAGCAATATTAAAACGCTATACCTTTAGACCAACCACAACACAAAATTTCTGGAACAGAGAAATGGGACTTTGAATCTTCCAGGGTATGGGTAGACCGGGAGAGATGACACTTGCACGTGGATCGTCGGATGCATCAGCCGTATCCGAACGAATCCGTATTTCACTGTTACTTGGACCGCCGGACGCATCAGTCGCGCCTGGTCGAATCCATCTTGGCACTTGGGATCGGTTTGCCGAGCGCACAAGCCGTTTCATTTCGAGCGCACATATCTAGTTTCATTTATAAAAACGTCTATTTCTGTATTGTATTCTATCTAATATTTTTAATATGTATGTGTAGTAAACCTTTGTAGTAAGAGTAAATTTACCTGCTGCACATGCCTGACTGGAGTTCCGAAACGTCTGCAAACCAATATATCAATTGGCCTACACCCATGATATATACCCATAACATTTTTTCACCGCATCAAAGAGCTTGTACACATCCTTTGTTTTCCTTAGTTGCTTAAATTAAACACAGGGTCGTATCATTTTACCTTTGAGAGCCCAGGTAAGATATATTTATATTATGTATTACAATTTATTACTAATATACCTAAATATATTTTAGTAAATTCATATTTCAATTTTATACTTATACATTTTGACATATTTATACATGGTGAGGTGGATGAGCGAGCCATATGGCGCGAGCCACGCCTCATTAATAAAATTGCTATTGTTATTATAAGTATTATATTAATTATTGTTTTTATTATTAAGCAGTTAAAACGAGCACGTGATAACATAATTAAGGTCCATCATCTTCCTTGTAAAGAAAAAAAACCGAAATTTGGTCGAGTATAAATGCCTAATCGACCAAAACTCCAATTATCTGACTTCAAATGTCTTCCTAAATGAAAACTTTTCGTGCTTTAATTATGTAAATAAGCAGAAGTAATAATGACATTTGACATTTTAAAGCAATTACTCATCCACGGGAAATATTAAAAGGAAATTTCATCTTACACACGCAAAAGTAAATAAAGAAATTAACTCTGTGTACCGTATTATGAAAAGCAAACGTTCCTTTGCATTATCTTCAATGTCCGTCTTTTCAGAAGTTCGTATATTCCAGTGTTTATTTTCATTTGAACAAGATTAATTGTATTTCAAACTCTTTTTTCCGCATATAAGGTCCTCCATTTCAAAATCAAACTAATTATTAAAAATAATTAATATCTACCAAACAAAGATACTCAAAAGATATGTTTAAAAAATGAAATATAATTGAATATAATATAAGTTATTAGACCTGTGCAAATATTCCGAACACTGTAAATCTATGATGTAAAACTGAAAAGATATTCCTTCCCAAACCCAACTTCGAAAGGTCACGCGTGTCTGTGCGTAACATCAAATAGTTCCCGGGCTATGAGTGTGTATACATCCTAATACGCTTAGCATTTGCTAACAAACGAGCAATTAAATAGCATAAAATATTTAGTAATAAATTTTATTTTATATAAATTTCGAGATTCTGCACATGCCTGAGAAACCGTGCTCTGCACGTGGGTACCTGGCGTTGCGGCGAGGCGGCGGCGTGGGCGGCGGGGACGGCGGCAGGGGCGACGTGGGCGTGGGCGTGGGCGTGGGCGGGGGCCGCGCTTTGCGCGTCGTGTGACAGCGTGGTGACGCCCGTGCGCTTGCCGTGCGTCAGGCTGGGGCTGGTGCCCACCGTCGGCCCCTGGTCCTGCGGCCTGCCCCGCTGGACTTTCGCGGACGGCGGCGCCGGCGACGTGCGAACGGGGAAGCGGCGTTGCCACACGTATCTACATTTTGTGTTCAACGAATATTTACAATGTGTTTCTTAGGACAAATAATCAGTGATAAGAGAGTTATTAACAGGGGGCGGAATTTGATGACCTAAAACATTGTCAAAAATGATTAATAAACCACTCTAAAAAGTTTTTAAAATGTCCTAAAAGCAAAGAAAAATGACATAATTAAAAAAAATCAAAACCAGTTCGGATGAACAACTAAATCTTTCGTATGTGTTACTGAAGAAATCGAGGGTTCTTCTATTCGTTCAAGTGCACTCAGCTTTCAAACTTTTGGTTCGGACTGTTCTCTACCAGCAAATCTCGGTCTAGTTTTCCCAAATCGGCCGAACCAAGAATGGCGCTGACATTCGTCACAACCTTAGATTACATACATCGGCTGACATTACAATTTACGAGTCAAGATATCCAATAGGATACTCAGGAACTGTGGAGAACGTTTGTTGCATCTCGTTAATATTATTTGAAGCACGTACCATTAAAATGATATTAAAATAGATGAAATCAGCGAAAAATGCATTAAAAATTACGAAAAAGGTAAAAATGTCTTATTAGACGAAATCTACGAAAATTGAAAAAAAGGGACATTCCCTTTTGTCATAACATAAATGAATTTCTATACTAAATGGCATTGTCCTAAAGTGAAAAGGAAAAAATAGCATTTCAATAAAACCTGCCCCATTGTTTTAACAAAATGTTATGAATACAAGTAAAAATATCACCCATTGGTTCTTTTCTTAGTAATACTCACAAATGTATGACATAGTTATTTACGCAACCAAGGGGTTCTATAATTCTATATTCTATTATATAAGAGCCTTTGGCCCGAGGGCTTTTTGTCTCCTGAAACCATTAGAACGCCCGTGGTAGTACATACAAGTTTTTATTTTTTACCTGATTTTATTGTTTTAGATTTACTTATTTAGTAATTAACTAGAAGTTAACTTGACTGTCTTTTC
Organism: Teleogryllus occipitalis; assembly: GCA_011170035.1. NCBI lineage: Eukaryota > Metazoa > Arthropoda > Insecta > Orthoptera > Gryllidae > Teleogryllus > Teleogryllus occipitalis. Next base: position 847,925 of record BLKR01000097.1, on the reverse strand, counting down.
ATATTTTCCTCCCATAATTCCCTCCATAAGAGAACATGAAGCATCATTCAACTGATTTCATATTTCCCTCGATAGCCACGATCCGTTCGATCCAGATATGCAATGTATATCGAGCTCCGTATCGTAGGTAATTACAAGGAATAATGTACCAGGTAAAAATAAATGGAATTTATTTTGTAGCTCTATTCAACTGTTTTCATATTTCCCTCGTAACCACGATCCTCTCGAACCAGGTACGTTAGGCACTGTACATCGAGCTCCGTATCGTAGGTAATTACAAGGAATAATGTACCAGGTAAAAATAAATGGAATTTATTTTGTAGCTTTATTCAACTGTTTTCATATTTCCCTCGTAACCACGATCCTCTCGAACCAGGTACGTTAGGCACTGTACATCGAGCTCCGTATCGAAGGCACTAATAAGCTATAAAGTATCAGTATAGAATAAAGATCATTAGAACATTAATACAACAATATTAGAACATTAATGTTTTAATATAGTTGTAACAATCTTTTTGTTATAGATTTGAGAAAAATACAAAGGAAAGTACCAATGGGTAATTCTTTTACTTTTATTTTTTTATTTTAATTTGTCACTGTCCCGGTTGGGGCGGTGTCCTGCCGGTGGGAAATACCTTTCGGGGAAAAACCTCGCACCTCGGCGGGTAGATAGGCGCCGGATCTCGTCCCATCCAATGGGGGAAGATTACCGCCACTTTCCGCGATAAATTATGCAGTGTTCATTCGGGACTAATGATCTTAGCAGTTGACGAGTGCGGAATCATTATTCAATAAGTCGCACCTGGCGATGACGGCATGCAGGACAAGGAAGGCAAAGAGCAGCGGCAGGAAGATGACAGCGAAGACGATGGCGAAGTAGGTGCCTGTGTGGGTGAGTTCTCGCAGCAGGCAGCGATGCGCTTCGTCACACTGGCGAGTCCCGTCAGACCCGCAGCTGAGCACTTTCAGGTGGGCGTACATGTGCTCCCACAACGACGGCGTCCCCACTCCTGCAAGGTCACGAAGGGAAATCTTGAATCAACAGTTGCAGGCCGATGCCGTTCTGGCATCTGAAGAACACCAACGGGAGGGAGATCAAAGGCGGACACCGGAATAAAGTGTAAAATAATTGAAGTAATAAAATAATAATTTAATATCTGTTTAGCAATAAGTTTATTATAGACGTATAGGAAGTTTCAAATTTGACCGAAATGGACAGTGTTTTATCATAATGATAACGAAGTTTGTCAGTGCGGATATGTGAATCACGTTTGGTTGAAGTATAGTGAGCGTACTCATAGAGATCTAATAATAGTTGTGAAGTCGTGGTCGCCAGTCGAAAAGTACGTGCATAGAAGAGCAGTGCATACTCACATGCTTGGTGCGCATTCACAGGAGGAAGACATGCTCGCGTGCTGGGTGTGCGGTCACAGGTACCAACGCGCTCACAGGAGGAAAGCTTCACAGGGTGGTGTGGGACCAGTACAAATATGACCACAACAGGAAGACATTGCCTACGTCCATGATGCGTGATCACAGGTGAAGAAAGGAATAAGAGGAGGAGTGCATGCTCACATGATTGGTGCGCGTTCACTGGAGGAAGACATGCTTACGGGCTTGGAGCATGCCTCACGTAGATAATATGTTTACACGAGAAAGACGAGTTTAAGTGATTGGTGCTAAAGATGTGACATCGATGTCTATGTTTTCAAAACATCTATGTATTCACACCTGTGTTTTAACATCAATGCTTCGTGATCAATGTTTTTTCTTTTACGATGTTTTGGTTCTGCAAGAAAAAATCCTATGATCACAAACTGTAAAAGTTAAGATATGTATTGTAACATAACTTAAGGTAACACTGTGTAAGTTCATGTGTTGGTACCGAAGGAACTTTCTTTGTATTACCTTCATCGATCAAATACTCTTGCCCGAGATGACCTCCATGCTATTGTATTTCCTCTTTCTTCATATTTATTTCGCACATTGAGCAGTAGTTAACAAATGCGCTGTAAGCATTGTCTGCCATTCTCGTATCCTTATTTGGTGAAATGATAAAAAATGAACATTGTCAAATTAAATTGCGTTGGTTGAAGGTTACAAAAACTGCTTCAAATCATCGATGTTCAAAAACTTCGATGGTTTTTAGTCGATGGGGTTACTCGATTAACATCGATGTTTTAATTTGAACATCGATGTTTGCTAACTCCCATATCTTTTATCGATGTCGCACCAGTAATTGGTGCATGCTACAAATAGACTATGTGATCACCGGTGAAAGACCTATTCACGACCTTTGTGCTTGTTCACAAGAAGTACCAAGCTCACAAGATCGCTCCGTGCTTGTATGTGGCTACTGTGATCACAGGACGAATACATGTCCTCATGTTTGGTGCGTTCTCACAAGTAGAGCACATGCTCACTGGCGAAGAACCGTTCCCAAGCCCACGGAGAGCTCTTGGGATGCTCACGTGCTTGGTGCTTACTCACATATAGTAGAGAACGTACTCACCAGTGAAAGACCTGGTCTCAGGCGGAGGGTATCATCACGGGAGGGAAGGCGTGCCCACGTGCTTTGTGGCTGTGATCTACCCCCACTGGATGGTGAGATCCGGCGCCGACCTACCGTCGGCTGTTGGGGTTTTCCTCAACCAGGTACCTCCCAACGGCAGGGCATCTTCCCAGCCGGGACAAGCTCTAAGCCTCCGACCAGTCTCCCAGCATGTGTGGTAGTGTAGTGCATGTTAGTGTGTGTAAGTAAGGGGTAAGGGGTACAGGCCAAGGAAGAGGAAGGAAAGCTCGGGCCCGGTCCTTGGCCCGTTTGTTAGGGTACTGTTCTGACATTTACCTGGTCTTGCTCGGAGAAACCACAGAAATATACCGATCAGAGTAGCTGGTCACTAGAATTCTCCTCTAGACAGCGGCTGAATTCGACCTAGCGTACAGGCTAGTATCGAAAATCCTGCCACCGTCGGAACTCGAACTAAGGACATCCCTGTCGTAAGCATGGTCATACACGGGGTAGCAAGGCATGTTCATGTGCTTGGTGCCTTCTCACAAGTGGAGCACGTGCTCATCGGAGAAGGACCTGCTCGTAAGCGGAGGGTGTGCTCACAGTCGGAAGGCATGCTCATGTGCTTGTTCACAAGAAGATACCAAGCTCACCAGGTTGTACCATGGTTATAGGTGAAAACTGATCACAGAACGAAGGCTGCTTGGTGTCTTCTCATTTGTGCATTACGTGCTCACCGACGAAGATTAGCTCGTAAGTGAAGGATTTGCTCTCAAGGAATAGGCATGATCACGTAGTTTGTGGCTTCTCACAAATAGAGCATTTCCTCACCGATGAGAGACCTGCTCGTAAGCGGAGGTCATGCATGAGGCAGGAAGGCATGTTCACGTGCTTGGTGCCTTCTCACAAACACACCATTTCCTCATCGGCGAGGGATCTGCTCGTAATCGTAAGCCATGCGTGAGGCAGGAAGGCATGTTCATGTGATTGTTGCCTTCTCACAAACACAGCATTTCCTCACCGGCGAGGGATCTGCTCGTAATCGTAAGCCATGCGTGAGGCAGGAAGGCATGTTCATGTGATTGTTGCCTACTCACAAACACAGCATTTCCTCACCGGCGAGGGATCTGCTCGTAATCGTAAGCCATGCGCGACACAGGTAGACATGTTCATGTGCTTGTTGCCTTCTCACAAACAAAGCATTTCCCTATCGGCATGGGATCTGCTCGTAAGCGTAAACCATGCGTGAGGCAGGAAGACATGTTCACATGCTTGGTGCCATCTTACAAACACACCATTTCCTCATCGACAAGGGATCTGCTCGTAAGCGAAAGCCATGCGTGAGGCAGGAAGGCATGTGAACGCGCACTCACCGGCAGCGGCGGCCCAGAGCAGCGTGGCGGCGGGCAGGCCGACGAGGCAGTTGGCGTGGGGCGCGGCGGGGGCGGCGGCGGAGGCGGTGCGCACGCGGAACACAGCCCTCCAGCGCTCCACGGCGACGCAGGCCAGCGTCAGCGAGTGCGCCGCCGTCGCCGTCATCTGCAGCCCCAGCGCGCACCGGCACACCCCTGCGCCCAGCACCTGCGCCACACACACACGCCCACCTTTTCCAAATATACACGGGAGCGGTGGCTCAGTGCATCGACTGATGTCACTGTAGTGCTTTTGTCCGGGAGGTCCAAGGTTCGAGTCCCTATCGCGGTATGGATTTTCGACACCAGCTTGTAAGCTAGCTCCTCCAGTCGCTGGCTGGAGGAGAATTCTAGCGGCCGGTGGCTCTGATCGGTAGTATTCCGCGGTTTTGCCGATCAACACCTGGCGAATGCCGGAGCAGTACCCTAACAAACGGGCCACGGACCGCGCGCGGTCGTTCCTTCCTCTTCCTTGTCCTATTCTCACCCCTTATACAAACAGTTACACTAACATACACTACACTACCACACATGCCGGGGACTTAGAGCACGTCCCGGCTGGGGCGGTGCCTCGCTGGTGGGCGATACCTGTTTGGGGAAAACCCCGCTAGTCGACGGTAGCGGATCTCGCCATCCAGTGGGGGAAGATCACCGCCAATTCCCGATGAAAAAAACATGCACTACACGTACGGGACTAATGACCATAGTAGTTGACACGCTCGGAATCACTCGCAAATCCATCATCATTTTCCAAATATCCACGTTTTAAACATCCAAGAATTGAAGGAGATGTTTTCAAAACATCCATGTTTTAACATTGATGTATCGTCTTCTATATTATTCCATTGGTATTGTAATATACTAAAATGACGACCCATTTTGGTTATGAAAATGTCATTTATATGAAATAGAATATAGGGATGTCAATAAACGATCGCGGGGAGGAGAGTCGCTATGTCACAAGTAAACAACCGACGTTAAAGATCATTTTCGTTAGGTGAAGAGGATGTGGAAGTGACCGGCGGAGGCGGAAATAGTATTGTTTTTGTTAGACAAAAGATCATGATTTGGGTTTTATGAAGAACAGTGACACTCTCTCTAGCAACGCGGTAATGAGTGGGTCGGCTCCTGACATTTTGCGAGGTCGAGGAGAGACTGTTGATTGACAACGAAATCCGAAGCAATAACTTGTATTATAATTAAGTCTATCGTTCCCTGTATTAGGATAAAACGTACTTGTGGGAAGAGACGAAGGAATTCTACAAAGTAATAGTACGTGCATAGGCATCCACCCGTGACTCGAGTAAAGGAAGTAACGTATAATAATAGTACCGCTGGGAGAATGTGAACTTGATCGCGAACTTAAGGCAGAGGATTTTATGAATAAGGAAGATTCTGCTGTGACGACGGAAAGGTTCTACGGGGCGCCATCGAATGGAGAAGTGAAGAGTGCGCGAAGATCCGCGAATATAACAAAGTTGTTTTATAATTATTACAAACTAGAGAAAACTGGTCGTGACCAAAGATAATTTCATTTTGATTAACGATGTAACAATTATTGTTTAACTTTTATGAGAATCATAATATTTCACATTATAATAAATTCCAAATTGTTACATTCAATGAAAGCTGATTATCATTATTCGTTACGTGCGTCGTTCGTTACGTCCAGTAGTAGATATTTTGATAAGATTTTTAGATTCCTAGGCACTCCGTATGGATGAGTCCAGATTGAGTAATTGGTTGCAGAGTAAATAACAACAATTATGAACTTCGAACCCAATTAACTGAGCTAAACGACATAATTTTGGATGAGAAGTATTAAAATTACATTGGAAACATCAGGGTTACAGTCATAATTATTTCCTGGCGCTCAAATCAATAACTAAATTATTCGGAAAATAATTGCGAGTGTCATTCAAACGAAACGAGTTAACGAATCTAACGTAATTAATAATTCGTAAAATGACGAATTTTGCTGGTAAATAGAAGGGCTTGTTCCATTTGCGTCTCCCACACACCACCGATATTTATAAATGAGGTCAAAGGCCAAAGAAACGTTTTTCACACCGTAATCTACAGGATGAGATGTACTTAGACATTCTATTAAAATTTTTGCCGGTTCGGCGCTTGTCGATACTAACAATACCACCTATACATGGAAGAATACCCAATATATTCCTCTATGAACTCTTAGTGCTGGTGGCCATCGTTGTGACGTCACGCTTAGAAGGCTTAGATTCCTCCATCTTGTATTTACGCTTTCTGGGTAAGCGCAGATTCACGAGGTTTATTTGCATAATTGTTAATTCAAGATTCGCTCTCGCAGCTAAAACTAGAAGTACTAATAGTTGCTTGATACAGATGAAGATTCTTTCTAGTGCGCATAGTGCAACCATTCATTTAACATTTTGCCGTGGGCAACAAGTGCTGTGTACCTAGTTGCGGAGGGAACTACGATCGAAACGGACCACATGTTCTCATGTTTCCGTTTCACGATACCCTTAGAAAAAATTGGGGTGTGGTTTAACACGCGAGAGTTCTCGCACGGGTACGCTAATTTTAATAATAATAATAATAATAATAATAATAATAATAATAATGATAATAATAATAATAAGAAGAAGAAGAAGAACAACAACAACAACAACAATAACAACAACAGTAATAATAATTTGCAACAGCAACAAAATTTAATTTGATAACAGCAGTGTATATTAATATATAATTAAAATTTAACTGAAAACAAAAGTTAAAATCCCACACCATATGCGAACTACGAGGTAAAACAAACAAAATAAAAGATCGACTGGATCATCTAGGACCAGAGATAGTCCGCTCGATAAAAGTAGAGATAAGTGGAAAGCATCTACCGAAGAGTGCGTGACAAAGAGCAAAATAATGTAATTAGTGGCTTTCAAGTGTGTTTCATTTGATGTAAACATGAAAACCAATTTTTTTTCCTGCCGAAGCAGGAGACCTTTGCTCTTAAAGGAATTTTGCAGGCTCAATAAATAAATAAATAATAAATTATTGCTGGTAATTAGCGTACGCATGGTGACAATTAATCAACAAAGAATGTGCAAAAATAATAATGACTAAAAATTACATGCAAGTATTAAAAAAGGTATGTAATAAAATAAACGAAAATAAAAGACAAGAACAGAAAAACTGGTACTAAGCAGATGTTTTTATTATCGATGGAATAATTGGTGATTCAGCGAGAGCCAACTACTAAGGTCATTAGTCACATGAGTTTAGTTCATGTTGTTATCGTGGGAGGTGGCAGTAATCTTCCCTCGTTGGATGGTGAGATCCGGTTTGCGGTGTTTTTCAAAACCAAGTATCTTCCACCAGCAGGCCACAGCTCCAACCGGAACAATATCTAAGCATTCGAATGGTCTCCCGACATGTGTGTTAGTGTAGTGCATGTTAATGTAAGTGTGCGAAAGGGATGAGTATAGGAGAAGAAAGAGGAAGGAAAGACCGCGTGCGGTCCATGTCCCTTTTGTTAGGGTAGTGCTCCGGCATTCGTCTGGAGGTGATCGGAGAAGCCACGGAAAACTACCGATAGAACCAGACAGCAGGCCGATAGAACCAGACAGCGACTGAATTCGACCTAGCTGAAAAGCTAGTGTCGAAAATTCTGCCGCCGTCAGGACTCGAACCTAGGACCTCCCTGCCAGAGACGCTGGAGTAACATCAGTTTTTTGCACTGAGCCACCACTTCCGGTTTATTATTTCATATTTTGTCTTTTACAAAATTGTGATTATGGGAATTTTTCATCCACAAACAAAACATCGAAAACATAAACATTGAGCACAAAACATGTTAAAACATTGATGTTATTATAGAAATATCGATGTTTTGAAAACATCGACATGGATGTTGTATCCCTATTCCGCGAGGGTCGTAGCCTGGAGAATCACTTACCCACTTCATGTACGGAGTGCTGAGGTTTGCGATAGCAGTGCCTCCAGTGAGAAGGGCGTTGACGAAGTCACTGACTGCCAGCGAGCCCACCATCCATCGATAACCATCGCCCCGCTGCCTAGAAATTGGAGAGATAAGCTTGATATTTTACAGAAGAAAAATTAATGTGACTAAAAAATATGTGTCAAAATGACTACACTACCAAATGCTGTACTGGGTGAGATGACTCAGGGCTTCGACTGATGTCACCGCACTGCCTCGCAACGGGAGATCCTAGTTTCGAGTCGCGACGGTGGCAGGATTTTGACACCAGGTTGTCAGCTAGGTCGAGTTATCTGAAGGAGAATTCTAGCGGATGGCTGCTCTTATCGGTAGTTTTCCGTGGTTTTTCTGATAAATACCTGGCGAATACCGGAGCAGTATCCTAACAAACGGACCACGGACCGCGCGCGATCTTTCCTTCCTTTTCCTCGTCCTATCCACACCCTACTTACACACGCATTCATACACTATACTACTATACATGCTGAGAGACCGGTCGGGAGCTTAGAGCTTGTTCCGGCTGGGGCGGTGCTCTGCTGATGGGAGAAACGTGGTTGAGGGAAACCTCGTTAACAGATAGTAGGTCGGCGCCGGATCTTACCATATAGCGGGGGAAACCGCCACCTCTCGAGAAAACCATGCGCATCACACTTACGGGACTAATGACCTTAGCAGTTGTCGCGCCCGGATTTGCTAAACAATGAATCAACCAAATGCTATGAGAGGGATGAAGTGTGTTGCCGACTTTCCAACAAAGATGTTACTTGAGCAGGAATATTCTACTCATATATTGCTTAGCGGCACCTTTGAAAGTGCTAATGTATTCCTTGAAAGAACTCAAAGAGATGAACTTCACTTTTTAAAAAAATAATTGCACAATTAGTAGACAACTTATTGTGCAACTGTGTTCGCAAAATAGATTTCGTGTCTGTTTAACACCACTGCAAATGAGGGGATCAGCGGCAAGTGCTACGTGTGTAACTTTACTGTCGTATAATGCATTCAATGGTAATTAGTGGTTCTAAAACAGCACGTACTTTGTTGACCGTATTTTTCATGCAGAATTACATTTATTTGTGGGAAAAGTGTTTCAAAGAATGGCGAGTTCATCTGGAAGAAATGAAATCGATTCTGTTTTTTCTGACATATGTGGCTCATTTACACTAAAACTCCGAAGGGAAACATCACCTCGTTTGTAAGAAAAGTACATCACGCTTACGTCGGCATTTAAGTCAGGGGATCGAGATAAATTATGGGCCCCACATTGTTCACACATGTGTTGCAATCTGCTTCATAATGGAAATTAATATGCCTCAAAATAAGTGCTAGTAGCCCATTTTGTTCATTTAAAGGAATCATATGGGAGATGGAAGAATTCTTTATGATGTAACGTGAGCATCGAACTTATTTGCTTCAAACCACTGACTTCTTCCCCGGGATTTCAATGACGAACACGAAGAAATTTCATGAAGACCTAAAAAGGATGGAAAAACGTTATCGACGCCGATATTCTGAAGTGGTGATAGCAGACTACTGTTTTGTTTTTAAAACAGAAAGTGTATAATTGCACAGAAGATGACTGAGGAGACACAATTTCAGCAAAAGAAAGCGTTCTATTATATTTATTCTAAAAGTCTCTAAAACAATAAATGTAACATTATTGTGAATGTAAGTATGTTGTCAATGTGCATAAGATATGTACTGCTAGTATACTTTTATACTTCTTCCTTCAGTAGGATTGTGTATATCAAGTTTTAAATTTCACTGTGTGATTCATGAAACTTTCATAAATCAAGAGGTTTTATTTACCCGTCTTTTCTTTGAAACCACAAAAACGTCTCACGTGTTACAGAAAAATGGATTTCAGATATCTTAATTATTAGCTCAAATTAATTCAAATCATCCATCAGAACCAAAAGCGCCGAGAATGTTTTTTGCAGCCCTGTGTAATCGAAGTACTAAATCGAACCTCAGAATATAAAATGGAAAAATCGATAAACGTATTCGCGATGGCGTCTGACTTTCGACACTAGTTGGATAGATAGATCGAGTTCTATCGCTGTCTGGAGGAGAATTCAAGCGACTGGCTTCTCTGATTGATAGTTTTCCGTACTTTAAGCGAATAGTTGAGCAGTACCCTAACAATTGAGCCACGGACGCGCTGTCTTTCCTTCCTCTTCCTTGTCCTATACTCACCTCTTACTTACATTTACGCCTACATACACTACACTACCACAAATCATAGGATATCAGTCGGGAGCTTCCCGACTGGGTCGGTGTTCCGCTGATTGGAGATACATGGATGGGAAAAACCCTGCAAGCCGACTTTTAAGTCTGCGCCGGATCTCACCATCCAGGGGGGGAGATCACTGCCACCTCTCGCGATAAAAAACAATACACCTACGGATTAATGACCTTAGCAGTTGACCCGACTAGAATCACTAATTAATCAATCAATCCAGTGGGGGAAAGTATATCTCCACTTTCGATGATAAAAACGTGCACTACACCTACGGTACCTATGACATTAGTAGTTTTTAAACATCAATGTTTTAGAGCTCGTTTAGCAACCTTAAATTCATTTGAAACAAAATTTAATTTTGACAGTTATTCCGGAAACACGAAATACTGAATCAATGGAATTGTGCTTGGGGACGGCGAGGACATCCGCAGCGTTGATGACGGGGGTTGAGGCGGTACACTTACGAACTAATGACCTTATTAGTTGACGTGTCCGGAAACACGAAATGCTGAATCAATGGAATGCACTTGCTTGGGTGCGGCGAGGAGCTCCGCGGTGTTGAGGACGAGCGCCGAGGCGGTGACGAGAGCGAACACCGCCAGGAAGCAGTAGCGGTCTGCGGCCGGGAGGATGACGAGCTCCGAGTCGAAGTAGGCGTACACCACCTCGTCCTCCGGCATGGAGGAGCACACCTCCAGCAGATCTTCCTGCGAGCACACGCTAGTGATGCGACATCGATAGCAGAACATCGATGTTTCCAAGCATCGATGTTCAAAATTATGACATCGATGTTCAAAATTATGACGTCGATGTTCAAAATTATGACGTCAATGTTCAAAATTATGACGTCAATGTTCAAAATTATGACGTCAATGTTCAAAATTATGACGTCAATGTTCAAAATTATGACGTCAATGTTCAAAATTATGACGTCATTGTTCAAAATTATGACGTCAATGTTCAAAATTATGACGTCGATGTTAATAAAACATCGATCAAAAACCATCGATGTTTTTAAACATGATGCGTCGACCACAACCGTCACATCTAGCGGGGGCAGTAAGGTATTTTCGGCATGTTCCCCATGAAACCACAGGAAACGTCACAAGAATGAATCACCAACAGAACCAATTCAATGAACAGCCATGGACATTGCTTCGTAAACAAATGAAAGATTTCTTACATGAACCAAACATGTCCAAAATTCCATATTTTTAAGATATTTCACCAAGTTTTTACCTACAACTGGCGCTACCTGCTGGAACATTTCCTTTCAGCAAATGCCAATCACACTGAAATATATAGTAAGGCGGAATAAAATCATTAATTCATTACTATGCACGTCTACGCTATGAAATTTGCCGTGCATCCCGAAAAATCTGAAATTTGGGCTTGTCTAGTTCTCGTAGAAAACCTTCTCTTAATTAAGATTACGATTAATAACACTTAAACCATGATAACCTCTATTAGATCTAGAATTGGAATACCAGAAAGCCAATAGTCTAGAAAATGTCAATAGCTCTTGTCTTATCATAATGCAACTCATAACACTGATTATTGATATTCAACTATTTGATGTGACAACTAATGCTGTATATAGTACCAAGATCACTCTGTACTACAAAATATTTATTTATTTAATTATTTATTTAACGTCAAAAACGGTTAAAAATGTGTGACATGCTACGAGGAGAAATGTATTTTGTGCACGTTTTCTTAATTCTTGGATCCCTAGCCTAAACCATATACAAGTTGAATTTTGAATACAGAAAGAAATTAGCTTTTTATCAAGAATCGTTAACAATATATTCGCTCTGATGCAATAAAATCTATACTCAAAGGCAAATTAGCTGTAGATTTCTTGTCCCTCATCATGTCCTTCATGAAGGAATATACTTCTTTTATTCCACAAAAACATGGAGAACGATTATTTGAATAACTATATTTCCCACTGAACTCTAGGAGACGTGCACAGAAAATGAAGTTGTATTTATGTCCAGAAGCAAAACAAGGGGTCATCTCAGCATTTGCTCAAGGGATCAGGGAAACAACGAAAAACCTGATTGAGATGGAGGTCATTGACCCAGAAGCTGAGGCACAATGTTATCGGACAGACACCGCAATCCATAACCTCCAATACCCAACGGGACCAACGCTTGGTGTTGAGTGGTAAAGGGTTGTAAAGAGTTTTTTGATAAGAAATAAAAGGGGTCATCTTCATCAACATATTATTTTTATTAAGATAGTCGGCTTTCGACGGCTTTGCCGTCATCGTCAGTCTACAAGGAACAGAAAAAACATAACAAAATTACAAATAAAATACAAAATAAGATAGGATCTATTAATTGTAATTTAATTTCCTATCTTATTTTGTATTTTATTCGTAATTTTATTATATTTTTCTGTACGTTGTAGGCTGACAATGACAGCAAAGCCTTCGAAAGCCGGCTATCTTAATAAAAATAACATGTTGACGAAGATGACCTCTTTTATTTCTTCTCATAGGAACGTCAACACCACATCAGAATTCCCACGAAGGGTTTTTGAAAGTGGTCACAAAAGTATGAAGAAATCTTCTGAAGTTTCTTCTTTATTAAGAGAAAAGTGTCTTCATTGAATTCAGAGCGTGGGCCGGGGAAGAGGGTTGCGATTTTATGCTCTTTTCTTTTGTAGGCGTATGATGAGAATGCCTATGATTTGCCAAAGCGTTGTACGGAGCCATACGCGTACGCAGTCTAAAACTGTGTTGTTGTGGATTTACTGTATGTAAAAGATAATTCCTAACAGCAGCCTCGAAGCTACATTCAAATCGTCTGTTTAGTCGCCCGAGTGAAACCTTACTTCTCAGCTAGATGGCGACAGGAGCGTATCGAAATTTGCATGGTTAGGTGGAAGAGCAGGCCTGATGGTCCGAGACTCGCCAAGTAAAACAAGGCATCATTAATTGATTTGATTTGATTGATTGATACTGGGGGCTTGATACTTTAGACATTTAGTGGAAACTGTGTTTTATTGCCTAAAGACTTCGTCCTAGATTATTGAATTTCAGTCTGAATTATTGAATGCATTTTATCACAGGCAATGTATTTAATACGTAATAAGTCACCAATTAAATAAATAAAATATACATATGATGGATTTTTAAAAGACCAGAATGGAAAGTCAGTGAAAACACTGTTTGAAAGACTGTTTGAAAAGTGGATTATTGCAGTGTGGTGAAGTAGTAACTTCTTCCCCCAACGAACAATAATCCAAGAATATAGAATTACTTACCCACGTCAGATCATAAGGCCAACATGAGTCATCAAAAACTGTTGAGAAGGTTCTGTTTCCGTAAAGTACATGATGTAACATCCCTGAAAAGAGAAAAAATGAACTTTTTTCATAAAAAAAAGGTTTGAAACCTAGGTTTAGAAATAATACTTGCCTGCTTTGTAATGATTTTACGTTTTACATTGCATTCACAAAAGCATGGATTGATGTTTAGATTTGTGATGTTAGATGTGATAACGTATGCAATCTACCAACCGGAATTATAACATGGCTGTGTCGTACTTGCTGCACGTAAAATAACCTAGTTGAATAGCTGGCAAAGTAAATCCTCCAACAATTACCATTCTATTCAGATACTAGTTTTTTGAAAAAGCTGTTCTGGGACTTTTTTGAAGAGCAAATGTTTTGGAACAGACTTTGTCTGAGATAAAAAAACTCTATCTTCAGTTTTGGTTTGAAATGTTAACTCTTTGCAATTTTCTAAAATACAGTGAGTTTGCTGAAAATGAGACTAGCGTCATATTTGTTACCATCCCTTGATACATACGACGAGAAAATGTAAAGAAAGAAATTAGAGCGGTTTTTGAGAAAAAATATGTTAAATTTTTTTAAATTGCCTGTATTTCGCTCACAATTATCCAAAAACTACTCATATTTTCGAAAACTTTAACTGCCCCTATTTCAAGATCTCTATATAAAAACATTTCATTAAAGAATAAATCTCAATCTCCAATATGAGAGTTGTAGGAAGACCCCATCCCCAAAAATTGCACTTTTACGTATTCGGTTTAAACAAAAAATTAAACAAAATTTGGCGTCTTTTAAAGAAAACTTCGAAAATGTTTTTGAGGGTTCATGTAAAGAACCCTCACAAATTAAAATATCGATTTGAAACTCCCCTAGCTTTTGAATAAGACCGACGATCTGAGACAGTGACTTTACGTTTCCTCACTCTCTTTCACACTCTCTCTCTCCCTCCCTCGTAAAATCTCACCCAAACGAAAACATTATCAATTTCTCTCTCATACATGAACTTACAAATAATGTCCAAAGAAAACTATGAATTAACCCAGAGAAAGTACACTCACCAAACTTAACACCAAGTTCTCCTCGTCCAGACGGTGTCTTACCGGTGACGCCTTGAAATCCACTGGAGGAGTTAGAACAGTAGAAACCCTCTGAATAATGAAATGATTTGAGTTAATATTCGTGATATGAAGAAAAAATATTTCGTAGAAAAGGGAGTGTGTGTGCACACGACCTTGTAAGCAGAAGATCATATGACATATGCAGTATTTCCTACATTACACTATCTGCCAAATATTCCCATTTTTGAACTGTTTGTGAAGTAATAATGTTGAGAAACAAAAAAAATTCACTCTAGTAATTACATTTTCAATTGTACTTATATCACAATTTCAAAAGTACTTATCGAAAGTTGATAGATTTTGGACAAGGTCATACTGTTTAATTTTCTAAAAACTTCCTGGTAATATTTCAAACAACTTAAAATTTAGTAAGGTAATATCTAAAAAGTATTGTATACTGCTGATTTAGTCATATTGCTATTAATATAATAATTAATAATCGTTGCGTTGCATTATTATTATTATTATCATTATTATAAAAACAATAGTGTTTCAAACAAGGTTCCCCGGCTCTGATATTGCGTTCTGAATATTAATCGAAATGATAAATATTCGTCTTTCTTCAAATTCATTGGACACATGACTACAATTTCCAAAGGGAGGTTAAATTTAACAATAAGTTCACTTCCCCAAATTAAAAATTAACTTGTAAGGGAAATGTACTCAGAACAAATATTCTTACCATCCAAATGAGCTTGCAATCTCCTCGCATCCAAGGACCGACGACTGTCGATTAGCTTCGAAGAGGCCTTGTCTTGGAACACCGATGACGTCACAAGCGCTGCTGCCTCGTGCGTTATCGGATGAACGAGCGAGAGGGAGGGGAGTTGGAGGGTGCGGAGGGAGGGTGGCAGACGGTGCAATAAACGCGCTCGTCCGAGCATGGCGCCGTATCTCACCGGTGACACGCCCGACCGCGCTACCACACCTGTCCGAACGCACGTAGGGCCGAATTCATAGTGAGCGCCGGCTGCAATAGCTCAGGGGTAAACATCATTGCCTCTGATTGATTGATTGATTGATTGATTGATTTTTTCGTGTTTCCGGGCGCGTCAACTGCTCTGGTCATTAGCCCCGTTAGTGTAGTGCATGTTTTTTCTCGGGAGATGGCGGTGATCTTCCCCCGCTGCATGGCGAGATCCGGCGCCGGCCTTCCGTCGGCTAGTGGGGTTTCCCCCTAACCAGGACTCTCCCACCAGCGGGGCACCGCCCCAACCGGGACACGCTCTAAGCTCCCGACCGGTCTCCCGGGATATGTGGTAGTGTAGTGCATGTTAGTGTGTGAGTGTGTGTGTATGGGGAGAGGGATAGGACAAGGAATGGGAAGGACAGATCGCGCGCGGTCCGTGGCCCGTTTGGTAGGGTACTGCTCCGGCATTCGCCTGGTGTTGATCGGAGAAACCACGGAAAACTACCGATCAGAGCAGCCGGCCGCTAGAATTCTCCTCCAGACAGCGACTGAATTCGACCTAGCTGAAAAGCAAGTGTCGAAAATCCTGCCGCCGTCAGGATTCGAACCTAGGACCTCCTGGTCATTGCCTCTGCAGTAGCTATCAATCGAATGACTGATTGATTAGTGATTCCGTTCGCGTCAACTGCATGCTCTAGTCCCGTATGTGTGGTGCATATTTTTATCGCGGGGGGAGGCGGTGATCTTCCCTCGATGGCAGGTGAGATCCGGCGTGGTTTTATAGATCACCTACCGAGGGTTGCCCCCAACCACATATCTCCTACCAACGGGGCATCGCCTCAGCTGACCTAAGTTCCAAGTTTGCGGCAAATTTACAGGCATGTGTAGTAGTGTAGTGTATGTGAGTAAGTGTGTAAGTAAGGTGTGAGTGATTGAATGATTGTTAGTGATTCCGGGCGCGTCAACTAATGTCCCGTCATTAGGGGTTTTCACAACTACGTATCTCCTATCAGCGGGGCACCTTCCCAACCGGGACAATTTTTAAGTCCCGACCGGTCTTCCGGCATGTGTGATAGTGTATTGCATGTTGGTGTGTGTGTGTGTGTGTGTGTGTGTGTGTGTGTGTGTAAAGGGTGAAGATAGGACAAGAAAGAAGAAGGAAAGATTGGGTGCTGCCCGTGGCCCGTTTGTTAGGGTACTGCCCCGTCATTCGCTTGGTGTTGATCAGAGAACCCACGGAAAACTATCGATCAGAGCAGCCGTCCGTTTGAATTCTCCTCAAGACAGCGACTGAATTCGACCTAGCTGAAAAGCTAGTGTAAAATATCGCTGGGACTGGAACTTACGACCTCCCGGTCACAGGCACTGCAGTGACATCAGTTGATGGACTGAGACACCGTTCCCGGTTGGTGTGAGTATAATGCATGAGTGTGTGTAAGTAAGGAAAGATCATGCGCGGTCTGTAGCCCGTTTTTTAGGATACTGCTCCAGCATTCGCCGTGTTGATCGGAAAATCCGCGATCAACCGCTAGACTTTTCTTCCATACTCCGGCTGAATTCGGCGATGACTGAAAGGTCCCAGTAATCGATTCCAGAAAACGGGGGATTTTCGACCTTAGCTAGTCCACTGGGTCGGATTCAGACGCTGTATGGACGCGAATTCTAATTGTTGGCTGTTCTGAACGGTAGTTTTCTCCAACCAATGCCAGGTGAATGCAGAAGCAAATATCCTAACAAACGGGAGATGTTCTTCGCGCCCTCCTTGTCCCTCCTCTACCCGTACAATCACATACACATACACACGTCATAATTACTCATGTTAGGAGGCCAGTCGGGAGCTTCAAGCGTGTCCTAGTTGGGGTGGTGTCTCGCTGGAGAAGATACTTTGAGGCGTGACACTTCTACACGCCGACATTAATGCCAGCATTAATTGCCAGATGACATTAAACGATTTAATTCGATAGAAAAGTTTAAATCCCAAGTGAAATCGTTTCTGCTGCATAACTGTTTCTATACAATTAGAGACTGTACTGAGCATCACAAGAAAAGTAAAATTAATTTTAACAATTATACATAATGCATTATTTAACATTTGAACTGTATAAATGTGTATAAACAACCTGTAACAAGTATTGTATTGCAGTCTTCGAGTCAATGACCCCCATCTCGATCAGGTTTTTTGTCCAGTTTCCCTGATCCATTGATTGATTGATTGTTAGTGATGCCGGTCGCCTCAACTGCTAAGATCATTAGTTCTGTAAGTGTAGTGGATGTTTTTCCAGGAGAGGTTACAGTGGTCTTCGCCACTCGATGGCAAAATCTGGCGCGTAACTACCGTTGGCTAGTGGCGTTTTGCCTAATCAGGTATCTTCCACCAGCGAGACACTGCTCCAATCGGGAAAAGTTTCAAGCTCCCAACTGGTCTTCCGGCATGCGTGATGGTGTAGTGCTTCTAAGTGTGAGTGTGTGTAAGTAAGGGGTGAGGATAGCACAAGGAAGAGGAAGGAAAGGTCGCGCGCGGTCCGTGGCTCGTTTGTTAGGGTATTGCTGCGGCATTCGACTGGTGATAATTGGAGAAGCAACGGAAAACTACCGATCAGAGCAGTCGGTCGCCAGAATTCTGCTCCAGAGAGCGACTGAATTCGACCTGGCTGAAAAGCTAGTCGCAAATCCTGCCACCGCCGTCTGGAATCAAACCTAGGGCCTCCAGGTCAGAGCCACTTCCCAGAATAAAACATGCATTGCAGTTACGGGACTAATTACGTACGTAGTTTATTTACCCGGAGGCAATCCTTACACAAAGTGCACACTTCACCCACTATTGCCCACCGCCCTCATTTGACTAACTTTGCTGCTGACTTTACCCTTATTTTCAAGTTTACAAACTTGATATCCGTAACACACATATAGGTTGATTCACAATAAATGTTACAAACTTCTAAGGCTTACGAAGGGGTCAACAATGACACCTTTTTTCTAATGAACGTATACCGGGAAATTGCATATCAAGGTGATATAAACGATGTTTGATATCAAGAAGTTATAATCAGGAAGAATTTGGCCCTGGTTGTTTGGCAACTTCTTACGCACAGATGTCCGAAAGATCATAAACTGACGCAGTTAAGGAGATTTCATACATCTACGAAAGATCTATACACACGGAGTTGCTCGCCGTTGCGCAAATGGAGACGTGCCGTAGTACAAACGGAAACGTATTCTAGTGCCGAAGTGCCTACATACACGTGCGTCTGCATACAGAGACGTACTCTAGAAGTTTGTAACATTTATTGTGAGGCATTGTAAGGATATGGTCAGTTTGGTTCCGTGTTTGCCCGAAAGTTCCGGCAAGAACAATAGTCTGATTCTGCCGAACTGTGGTTGTCACACTGCTTTCGACTGCTCGAGATATTCGTCTCCTAATCTTTAATACAGGAGATGTGTAGCGGAGGCAAAGAGATAACTTCTGCTCGATGAGAAGAATTTTTTTAATGAGATATGTTTGATTTGCCATGTGAGATATTGCAATAAAATTTTATTTTTCTTGCATTAGAAAATTAGGATCACGTGATCAACTGATCTTTGTGATATGGTCTGTGATAATTTCGGAGAAATGAATCCGAGGTTTTCCACAAGGCTTTTTTATAAATTGTTGACGAGTACATTTTGAAATAGAAAATCTCTAATGATTTTTACTTTCTCTCTACGGAGTAGAGAAATTACGTAATGCTGCGCGAAAAAAGACGGATTTTCGGCAGAAACACTCTTACTACAAGTTAACGAAAAAGTGGATAAATACAGTTGCTAAAATTAGAAAAACGGTCCCCTAACACGTAGTGTAGCCAGAATTCGTTTTGTGGGTCCTTGGTAACGAAGAATCGATTAACAAAACGTCCGTCCGTCCGTCCGTCCGTCCGTCCGTCCGTCCGTCCGTCCGTCCGTCCGTCCGTCCGTCCGTCCGTCCGCCCGCCCGTCCGTCCGCCGTCCGTCCGCCCGTCCGTCCCGCCCGTCCGTCCGCCCAAAACGTCCGTCCGTCCGTCCGTCCGTCCGTCCGTCCGTCCGTCCGTCCGTCCGTCCGTCCGTCCGTCCGTCCGTCCGCCCGCCCGTCTGTGAACAACGCAAGAGGCTAAACCGTTCAATTTTCTCAAAAATTAATATTCTCCAATCGATCTAGCTGATGTCGCGGCCTCTTAAATTGGAAACCGATATTTTAATTTTGGGGGTACTTTACGTGCAGTCCCTGGGACATTTTCCAAATGTTCAAAAAAATTGCTCCATTGTTTTTTATTAAATTTTGTTGTTGGGTAGTGTAAGGACGTTGAAGAGAATGGTGCAAGTCTAAAGTTCGTTGAAAACCCTTGTTTCGAAAATTGAAAAAGTTCAACATTTTTTTCGGCGTCTTCCTACAACTACAATCATTAAAATAGAGATTTTTTCCTTTATTGAAATATGTTCCTTAAAGATAGATTTTGATATAAGGCCATGTAATATTTTTCGAAAATTTGAGAACTTTTCGCTAAATTTGCATGAAGATACAGACGAGAAAGTACGTGCTGTTTTAGCATCCCTATTTTCTCTTATTTTCAATATGAATACCGTAGGTACCTAACTCTGTGGGAAAAGCTTCTAGCTTAATTAGCCACTTATCCCGTTCATGAGATAAGATTGATAGATATTAATGTGTGGCACAGTTCCGATAAAAAGCAGATGCGGTTTTAGATGATTTGTGGCTGTTTCTGGCTCAATGGTTCTCTAATACCACCATATGTTTCTCAGTGGTGAAGGTATTTATCGAGAGATTTCAAGTCAAGAAAATACAAATAATTACTTTAAAATAAAAATTTAATTTAAAAAGGTAAAACACACTCGGATAGAGATCAATCTTTATATTTGGCACTGACTTACATTTAAAATGTTTTATTAAAAAAATTAATGTCGAAACGAAGACAAATTGAAATTTTATTTCTTGTTTTGAAGTGACTTACGCGTTATCCGGAAGTCGGCTGTATATTTTAAATTTAATTTTTAGTTTCAAATTATTCGCAAAATTGTTAGCTAGGAAATTTGCCTTTTCTTGGGTAGTGATGGTCTTGAGCTGAAACTAACTTATATATATTCTTGTCCAGGTTAGTAAAGACTAGAGAAGTAGGCTAGAAATTATGTGCATAAACAATTGGGACATTTGAGGACGAAGGGAAAAGGTGCAAGAATGAAATAAATTAACAAGTCTGCAAGTTTTCAATCTCACTTATGGAAAGGAAACTCTTTAAACAATCTTTTTTTATTACATCTCCTAACCTAACGTAGAAAGTCATGCAATTATTTACTCTCGTAAGTAAACCCAATTACAAAATCAATATAATTTCGACATAAAATGTTTAATGTTACTCGTAATGTATAATATAAATCTGACTGATGTATTGTATTTTGAATTCATCATTTCTTTGTTTTAGTAGATTGTAGAGTATCTAGCCCGTGACTTTGTCATGCCTGCTCTAAATATTTATATTCCTAACAAAGTTTTAAGAGTTATTTTTCCTTTGAAGTTGAACAGCAATTATAGAGGGAATATTTGGTAACTTTAAATAGTTTTTCAAGTTTCCTTCCGTCTTTTTTTTCTGAATTACTCTGGAGACCTACGTTGTCAGTACAGAGAGAAAACCTTCAGAGCACTGACCTCGGCGAATGGCAATTTAGCACTAATTTCTAGTTCGGTGTAGACTGCAGGAACTTTATGTAATATGACACTTGCAGTTTGAATCACGAAAAGTTCGGTATTGACAATTTTTACTGACAAAATTTAACCCACGTTCTGTTGTAATCAGAAGCGAAAGGTTTTACGTATTTGATAGTTTTTTAAATGCGTCATAATGGTATTACTAATATCATTTTGGATATCACTGAGAATTTCCTTATAACGGCCAACTTCATGCACAAAATTAGTTTTTCTCTGAAAACAAGGTTTTCTCTGATTTTGAGCTGTGGGGAGACCATCTACATTAATTGATTCGCTATTAGCGAGATCCGCTTGCAGCACGAAGCTTTTCGAAGTACTCACATGTTGGTGTAATGCTTTGACGCTAAAAGTATGTTGTGTAGCCGTCTTTTTGATTCAACTAGGCCGATCAGTCGCTTTCGTGAATTATGGCGTAACCCAGAAGTTTGTGATGAATTACCACGCGCGTTGTTACAAGAAGATGAAAAGCCAGTGAAGTCGGGAAGACCAGGGAAGACTTTCGTCGCCCATGTTGATTATCTTGAACACTAGTTCAGAGTGATGTCCCCTGCACAGCAGCTCACAGAACAACGACGTTCACTAACTCCCCTATAGAATGGAGGGTTGTTTCCAGCTTTCACGCAGCGAATCCAGAGAGCGTTGCTGACTGTTCCGTACTCTACAGCAGTTAACGATAGAATGAAACTACGTGAACCTAACTACTCACTGATTCAAATATATTAGTTCGCACTACGGCGGGACACAGTTTGCAAAGAAACAAACACTACCAATTAAATGCACTATAGTTTTGAATTTCGTTAACAATTTGAAGAAAGATCATGGCTATACACACCGACTGATTTTAACTCAGAAGCAAACATTGTCGATGTCACTGCAGCAACTCTGGGAGGTACAAGGGCTCGAGTCCCGATGGTCGTGGATATTCGACACTAGCTATTTTGCTAGAAATCAACCGCTATCTGAAGGAGAATTCTTGCGACTGGATGTTCTAATCGGTAGTTTTCCATGGTTTCTCCTACCGGGAGCGGTGGCTCAGTGTATCAACAGATGTCACTGCAGTGCCTCTGACCGGGAAGCCCGAGGTTCGAGTCCCAACGGCGACAGGATAGATTTTCAGCTTGGTCAAATTCAGTCGCAGTCTAGAAGAGAATTCTATAGGCCGGCTGCTCTGATCGGTAGTTTTCCGTGGTTTCTCCGATCAACACCAGGCGAATGCCGAAGCAGTTCCCTAACAATCTGGCCACGGACCGCGCGAATTTTTTTCTCCCTTCCTCTACCTTGTCCCAGCAAGATCACAGCCACCGCCCGATGAAAAAACATGCACTACACTTACGGGACTCATGACAGCAGTAGTTGACGCGCCCAGGATCACTAACAATCAATCAATCCTGTCTATACCAGAGAATGTCGGACAAACGAGCCGTGGAACGTGCCCGTTCTGTCCTTCGTCCTCCTTGTCCTATTCTCTTCCCTTACACACACACACACACACACACACACACACACACACACACACACACACACACACACACACACACACACACACACACACACACATACATACACACACACTTACACCAACAAGCACTACACTACCACACATGCCGGGAGACCGGTCGGGAGCTTAGAACTTGTCGCGGCTGCGCCCCTCCAGAGGAGATATGGGAGAGGGGATTTTCGACGTGCTGACGTGTCGTTTAGCGCCGGACCTCCCCTTCCAGTAGGGGAGGAACACCGTCACCTCTCGAAAAAAAACATTCACTACACTAACGGGATTAATGACCATAACAATTGATGTGCCCAGATACATCATTAAATCATGGCTGTACATACGCTGTACAGGTGATACTTTATTAAGATTATTAAGAACTCTATTAAGAACGACAGAACGAAGGACAAACTTTCAAACTTGTGCTGTTTTACCCTCGCATTCTGAGAATTTATGCTATACCCAGCTGACCTGGATGGCCGAGGTGGCTAAGAGCAAGTACCGACTCAGCGCTTCGGTCCAAAGAGTCGTGGGTTCGAGTCCCGCCTTGTGCATGATTGTGTGTCCCTTGACTTTGTATGTGTTGTCGCGGAGGGCCTCGCATTCTGCTGACCCCAGATCAAAGGAGCCCGCAAGTGTGTTGGTCTAGTGTATGGTCGAATATGCACTTTATAAGCACTTTTCGCAAACTATCTTTGTCTTTCTGTCCGCATTTCTCGCACACATGTAGCATCTTGCGGGAATAAAAAAGAACTCACGTTAACACTACGGTGGGGTATTCCGAGACCTTTTCTCCTCCATTTCCAAAAATATATCTCAAATCACTTCGCTCAACCAGTCAAAACAAATAACACAATGCCACGGAGGAATACTGAGAACATGAGCGATATTTAGTAATTGGTTTCCGAATGATAATTGCAGATACTTCGGCCGGAGGACTCCAGGACCCCACCAGAGTAGTAAAGGGTTAATGTTTCGATTTATTTGTTTCTTGACACCTTCTGAAATCAAATTAAAATTTGACGGTTGTCTGGCCTTACTCTCGCAAGCACCTAATCGTACGCTCGGCCGTTGTTATTTTTCTTCCTATCATGTATGTAGATCATGACCAAGTGCTAATTCAATAACTCTAATGATTTCTTGATTTCGTTACTTCGAGTCTTACAATTCTGATAACCCCAAACATATTTCGACACTCTCCGCGACAGGGTCCGCGTAGTGTTAAGAGATAACTGACCTAACCGGACGTCGAACAAATTCTGATTTCACAACATTGTATACTAGTTGTACATAAAACATCATCATTTAATAGTAGTAATAATTAACAATAAACAAAATTTCACGAGTGCTTTCCTTCGTATAATTTAAGTAAGAAAGAAACCGCTCTGAATTGATAGATATTGAAATGTCGCTGTCAGGTAATTGTTGAATTACTATGCGAGAAAAGGAAAGTGACACCCTAAACAAAATGAGACGAGAGCGTAATACAAGCAAAATGGAATGTGATATATTTTAACCTTTTACATTGTTTTTCATCATAAAGAAAATATAGATAATTAAGAAATGGAATAATGAATGAGTGTCACTTAAAGAACGGCAAATATTAAGTTATGTACCTAAAAATCATAGGTGACTAATTTTGTGTTATGAACACATTTTGCGATTTAAAGTATAATAAATTTCTAAGATAATCATCATTAAAATAAGAAAAATTTTAAGATAATCACAACTAAAAATAAAATAATCATATATTAAGATATTTTGATATTAATTAGATATTATTAAAAATAAAAAAGTTCGGAAAACACTCAATTTTAACATTTACATATTTTTCACCATATTAACAATTTTTTAAAATGTATTCACTATATAATTTTTTATTTCACAAAATTTCACTATTGATTTTTTACGTAAAAGATTTTTTTGTTATGCCACGTTTCATGTGATCCTTTCATTTTGTCCATGTTAACTTTTCTTTTCCGCACAATAGTTTGGTGGCAGCACCCTCTGATATCTACTGATCCTGAATATTTTGTTTTACACTTAATTTTATTTAATTTTGAATGATATGAAGAGCTGGATTTCGCGATTATGAAGGTGACCCTTTTGAACTCTTCCATGTATCACCAGCGTGCTGAGCCATTCGGCCACTATATCATTATCCTTCTTTCTGTCCATACCTTTTTCTTCGCACAATATACCGCAATACTAAACTAGACCAATCCCATAATACCCTCTTTCCTTTCTCGTATGTTGGTAAACGATATAAAATTCTCGTTTGCGTATTTTCATTGGCTAAAATACGTCACGAAGGCTTCTGTTTATGTTGATATTATTTCTGATGTCCAATTATCGAGATTTTGGTCTAACTATTATTTAGTGAAAGGGGTAGTTTTCTAGGTCATTGTTGAAACATGTTAAATTTTATTCTCACTTATTGGAATACGGAAGAAAATTTTGTCCAAACCGACATCGTTTTCTTAAACAGTTATTTAAAATATACAGGAAATTCTCAAGACTCAAACTCCTCTATACTTCTACTGATTTCTCATAATTTGATTTACTTTTTATTAAAATAATACTAGCAATCAACGGATGTTTCAAACCATAGCAACATTCATTTTCGGCTTAAAATGTGAGTAAAAGATCACCCTCAAGAAAACGACATGTACAGGATTACTGTGATTATAGTCATGTTTTTAAATGCATTTTAATTTATTCTAAATGCATTTTTATTCCTTAATGAAAGAATCAAAAATAATAATATTTAAAGATGTATTAGACATGTCAGAGATATTGTATGTAAAATTCAATATATTTTTTTGTGTCGTAGCAATATCATTCCCAATAAATCTATTTCGAACAAAGTTTTCGTGAGATCTTTCGTGAGATTCGAATTGTCAATACGACACTTTGTATTCACTTTTTGCGAACAAAGGTAAGCAGTTCAAAACAGTTCATTAATGGCAGGACAACAATGAACATAAGTCTACCACATTGTGTATTCTTACTCTGTGCGTCACTGACGAGAGTATTTAAAAATTACCTAATTTGTGAGATGAAAAGGTCGGTGAAATAATTAAAATGTTATTAAGCTCAGAATGGAGAGGAATTGAAAATGTGGACGGTAAGAAGAGAATAATAATAAATGATTACGTGTCGTGATACAGACTTCTTCATTTAAATCTCTTACCTAAATTTCCAATAATCCATAACTTATTTTCAGCAAATATAAAAGGCAGTTTTTACAAATAAAGGCACATTATTTTAGTTTCTTTAAAAATAAATTAATAAAGCGTATCAGCGAGATACATAGTATTTTATGTTTATGAAGGTAATATTCGTGTTTAATGGAAAACTGAAATAAACAACTTAAACCAAAATGAACAAAATGTTTTATTCAGTATTTACACAAAAGAACACAGGCTAATAATAAATATTGAATATAAATGTTATTAAAAGGGCAAATCTAAACATCTAAAACATCAGAATGAGTCACAGATCTATGTTAACGGGACTTTGCATTGTTGATATCAGTCTCTGTGTTTGTAGCCTCTGGGTCATGACTGAATGCCAGGACGGTGCTTTAGCATCGTTCCTGCACTTAGGTTGCTTATCCGAGACTATCATCCCGGATACGCTACACAGACTTAACATTCTTACAATAGTCTTCTTTGTTCACTGCCGTCCTTATCGATTAGGTTCCGCCGTCGAAGTTTCTTGCCCCATCCGACGCTTAGCACTATTTCTAGATTAAGAAACTTCTTTTTTAGTTCTACTTCTGTTTTAGTTGTGACTAAAATACGCTATTTGTGGCGCAATATGTTTCTATAGAAAATATTGTCAGGCACTATTTGACACGATTTATAGGTCTATTGATGATATGAGAGAAAATACTGATCTGTGTGGTTTGTTGCAGAGGTCGACTTGAGCAAAATACATGTTGTTCTATTCGATTTTAAACGTCTTGAAATTAACTAAAATGGATGACAACGATTCCAATAAATTGGAAGTATTCTTGTGAACTTTAAGCACTAGTGTAGTTGTTTAGTAACAGCATTTGTAGGCATGAAAGCATTCTTATCAAAGCATTTTTAATCGGAGTAATTATTCTCTTGAAATTCTTTATGTAGTCATCGGTCCTCTGATTAATGCTGGGTTATAATTCTCTTATAAACCATTAAAAGGCAACGTAACCAAAACATGCATCTTTGACATTACCGGGATACTTAGCAAGTCTTTATTGAAATACAGTTTTTCAATGAGTATGTTTTGTATTTTCAAATAATTAAGCAAATGGAAATAGTTACGAATAAAAATGTATTGCATGAAAAATCTTTTATACGACATACTTCTGTTCTTTCAATTGTTTGAAGGAACTTGACTTAGTGGTAAAACACTTCACAATATAATGATTTCAAAATGACATTTGTCATTTGTCATTAGCATACGAGTATATCCTACAGAACAGAAAATCCTACTAGAATGTAAGTACAAATTCTGATTCCCACCACTTTTCTCATACTCAATCATAAAATATATCGTGAATCTTCTCCTTCTCATACTCACTCTTATCTAACAAACATTTTCATGATTACTTTGAAATGTTGGAGTTAAGTGCCTAAATTAAGTATTTTAAAATTACTAAATTTTTATTTGACCTAAAAATTAATCCATGATGTTTATATAAATGTATGGGTTCAATCGACATGATCCAATTCTCCCCACAATCACGATGACCTATTGATAAGTTCTAAAAAACAAATAAGCCTCTTTTTTTGTATTGTTCTCTGATAGCATTCGCCTAAATTATTAGTAACTGAAACCGTTTCCTCAAATCATCAGGCTTAAAAAAATTCACTGCTTCAACGCTTGTCGGAAATTTATCAATTTACCAAATCGTGACATTACTTATTCTATTGTAGTTATGACTCTGTATTAATCTTTACTAAAATAAACAAAGTGTTCTCATAAGAACGAAGAAAAGTTCAAGAATGCATCAAATGATCCAAATCTTGAAATATAAAATGAAGCGTTTATTTACTCTCTATTACTCCAAAAAGAATGTACATTCATATTTTTGATAAATTTCGTGGATTTTGAGGAGAGTTACGGTTTTAACCGAGATGTTTGTAAATTAGTGCATTTTTACGTCCTCAAAACATTTGAATAAATCAATTTATTTTTTAAAATAGGTAATTAATATTGCGTTCGCAATTCAGAACTAATAAAAGTACGTTTCTTGCAACTAATGGGGGTCTGCAAATGAAACAGACTTTTTTTTGCAACGTTGAAATAGGGGATTTTGATTTTCTTTTCTCTTTTAGGTGGCGCAGTATGTAGAATAGCTGAATGGTTTTTCTCCGCCGACAGAGTATGTTGTTTACGTGAATAGAATTATGTTAACTAAATACGGTGAAAACAATTCAACCACAAGGCGCCAGTAGGCACAAATTCAATTTTTCAAACAGAAAATGTTTGTAAAGCCGATATGTTTCGTTGCAATAAAATTAATATGAGAATGCATGTTCTCAGACAATGCTCAAGTTTTTCGACAAGAAACAGTTTTTGGTTTGGCTGGACATATCGGAAATGTCAACGCAATTACATTGTGCTCCATCATATGAAACTGAAATTGACCATGGTGAATTAAAATTGACGAAGGTCATATGAAACTGAAATTGACGACGGTCATCGTGAAATTGCGTGTAGTATGACAACGCTCATCCTCGTATTAGACAGATGTGCGCATATGCTGTGGCATTTCCGTTGAGAAACGTTCTTAGCAGATGGTACTTTTAATCTTAATCAGCGCCGGAATACTTGCATGAACAAACAAGATGATGACGTGCAGTGGTTACGTCACATGTGTACTACTATTAACTACGTTTCTATAAAGCGTTTTTCAGAACAAATATTACAAACAA
Source organism: Teleogryllus occipitalis (assembly GCA_011170035.1). NCBI lineage: Eukaryota > Metazoa > Arthropoda > Insecta > Orthoptera > Gryllidae > Teleogryllus > Teleogryllus occipitalis. The sequence goes on along the minus strand of BLKR01000097.1, from coordinate 819,302 downwards.
AAAAGAAGGGGAGTCGAATATACTTTAGCCGACGAACATGTAATGGGAAGATTGTAATGAACTTACACATGTTACGTATACCCCTGATTGGTAGGCCAATAAATCTCTCTGTTTGCGTCAGATGTACTTGCCAAACGCCAGAGCACGTCGAGCCTTCAAAATCATGGGGAAATGTAAATGAATAACTCCGTTATATGTTATTTCACACCACGCGTTCATTGGCAAAAAGTGAGCATCTTCGCTCCCTCACATGTCCTAGAAGTTTGTAACATTTATTCTGAAACATTCTGTACACTCCTAACAATGTACCCTTACGACCAAGCAAAAACGAGTCTTGCATACTTCTGCGCAAGCGTTGTTCATTGCTCAAGTGCGACATGCAACACAAAAGATGGTGGCGGCCGGTGAGTATCGGTGGTGATGAAGGCTTTGGCTGTTGAGGGGGAGACTGCTCGCTGTGGCAGTGGCAGTGGTCGTGGTGGCGATGGCGACCGGAAGTCAGTCGGAGGCGCCACGTGGTGGCAACGGTGGGTGACGGTCCTGGCGTCGGGGCGGCGGCGACGGGCAGCGGACGGGTTGGACGGCACGTGGAGGCGATGAGCCGGTGCCTGCCATGCACAAACAACATTGATTATCAGGGCTCGGATTCTGATGACATAAAAATTCTTTGAAAATGGTCAATAAAATGATTTTAAAATAAGAAGAAAATGACCTATAAAATAACTTAAAAATAAGGGGGAAAATGACCTAATTTAAAAAGCACAAAAAATGTATGAAATTGTTTATTTATTTAATGAATTTTGCATTTTTAAATAAAATTTATTTATATACAATAATATTATATGTAATGTCTTTACTTTCAGGTACACCCAACAGGGCACTGTCCCATTCGGGACAAGCTCTAATCTCCCGACTATTCTCCTGATGTGTGATAGTGCAGTGCATGTTAGTGTAAGTGTGTGTAATGGGTGAGGATAAGGAAGAGGAAGGAAAGATCGCTATCGGTCAGTGGTCTGTTTGTTAGGATACTGCTCCTGTATGATCAGCAGTTTTCTGTGGATTCTCCGATCAATACCAGGCGAATGCCGGAGCAGTACCCTAACAAACGGGCCACGGACCGCACGCAATGTTTCAATCCCCTTCCTTGCCCTTTTCTCACCCCCTACTTACACACACTCATCCCCTACGTGCACTACACTACCACACGTGCCGGGAGACCGATTGGAAACTTAGGACTTGTTCCGAATGGGACAGTGCCCCGTTGGGAGGAGATACATGGAGGAAGAATACCTTCGCAATCCGATGTAGGTCTGTGCCAGATATCAATACTTAACGAGGGAGGAACACAGTCCCCTCGAGACATAAAACATTAACATTAACGGAATTAATGACCATAGTATTTGACGTGTCCAAAGTCATCAATCAATGAACCGGACTGGGGCACCTTGGGTGCTATGTCGGAAAGTAACCCACTGGCAAAGAGGCCGACATTGCAATTCCGCGGGAATTACGAAAGGAAAAATATAAAGAAACCCTCAGTATCTAACAGTATGTTATATGCGTCATTACTCATTCAGAATAACATTATTTCAGTGTAGTAATTCGATTTATCATTGTTTGGTATGATGAGAGAGTTGGTTCCTTTTCTGTAAAGACACCCTTTTTCAATAATAATTACCAGTATCAAAAATAAATTGTCTCAATTAATATTTTAGGGTCATTGATGATAAAGATTTATTGTAAATATCATTAAATGAATCTGATGACAGCCAATCTGATGACCTGCACAGCCAAAAGCGCTTAGTACCAATTTTCAAAACGTATGTTTTTACGTATAAATATTATATAAGTCGATTATACACAGTTAAAAGAGCAGTTAATACACAGTTAAAAGAGCAATGTTACAAACACCTTTCAAGTAGTTTTAACATATACGTAGAGATCGCTTTGGTTGTATGTCAAGAATACGGAAGTCGCTACGAAAGTTTTGAGATACAAAAAAAGCTGAGAAACTTGAAATAATTTTGATAACTATCATTTCTCAAAAAACTCGCTACGACATTCTATACACTTTTCAATTCTCGTAAACCAATTTTCAAAACAGTGTTTCCATTCCTTTTGTTCGAGGGCTAGAAGTTCACTTTTGTTGGCATCAACAGCTTCTTCAGGACTTGAGATCCTCCTTCCTCGCATTCAACTTTTGAATTATTATTATCATTATTATTATTATTATTATTATTATTGCTATTATTATTATTATTGCTATTATTATTATTATTATTATTATTATTATTATTATTATTATTATTATTATCATTATTATCATTACGTACAGCTTTCTAGTATTTCAGTAATCACGAGAGCAATCACATCATCATTATTTTTACGTAAGTTAATCGAAAGTAATTAGTACATTTTGATTAATATGTTGTATTAAATAAAGCAAAACATATAGCATGAGATATGTAGTTTTGAAAGAACAAGGTATTTACATTACAAATTAGCTACATACCACTCATATAATTTCTAACCATTGAGTACAAGTTCCATTTTTCAGTCTTCCCAATATTAATAACTTCAATAACTGCCTCGTCTTAAAGAGGAATGTTATTAACACCACACCTTTTCAAGATCACGCTTGTAATTCTCAAGGGCCACGCAACGCCGTGACATGACGTCAGACTAGGCAGCCCACCTTACGCGCTTGCTTGGCAGGACATCGAAAGCTCAGCGTTCCCAGTTTCTCTTCTCCACGTGAGACGAGTCATGGGAGAATTCGTGCGAGATATCTATGCACTGGACGAGCGCCAGCGAAATTCATGTAAATCTGTACACTGCGCATGCGCAGTAGAGCCATCTACGCACACTATCGCTGTTCAGAAAACATCGGGAAGCCTAACGCGATTTAGGAATTGTCATAACTGACTTCAGTTGTCTCACACAGAAGTTTAACAGACGAGAACAATTAAAAATGCGCACATCTCACAGTGTTTTCAGTTAATGTATATATTGTAAATAATGTAAATCTTTTTTACTAATTATTAATTTACGAACCAGCTTGATACTAATGAGACTACTACTACCTACTACCTTGATACTAATGAGACTACTAACTTCTATCAACTTATATAAAATGTAATATGATACAAATCTTTATTAATTGTATGAATTTTGATCTGTAGATGAAAGTACAGATAGCATATATTGGCTCCCGTTATTCGCGTAACAACTAATAATGTATTTTCACTTAATTGAATTCATGCATTTCACGTGTTCCATTATCATATGTTACCGCTCTTTGTCAATCGCTGCATATGCTTCAGCTGTTTGTCAAACGCTGCATATGTTTCAGTTGTTTGTCTAAGACTACATATGTTTCACCAGTTTATCAAACGATGTTTATGCTGCAGCTATTTATCAATCGCTGCAAATGCTTAAGCTGTTTGTATTATACCCGATGAATTATATCCAGATGTTTGTGAAAGGCTGCATATTCTTCAACTGTTTGTGAAAATCTGTTTACACTGCAGCTATTTGTCAATTGCTGCTTAGCTTCAGCTGTTTGACTATCGCTGCATCTGCTTTATCTGTCTAACGTTGCATATGCTTTATACGTGGATTTATTTAGAGCTGCTTCTGATGTAAATCAGCTGTTACGGTGTCATCCAAACGGAAGATTGAACGCCACCATAGTGACGTATAAGCTCCCGATTGGATGACACCGTAACAGCTGATTTACATCAGGGGCAGCTTTAAATAAATCGACGTATGGCTGTGTGTCGAAAGCAGCATATTCTACAGCTGTGTATCAAAAGCCGCAAGCTGTTCATCAAACGAACACTCTCGCAACAATGGAGCTATGCATATAGGGAGATGGCATAACGTCACAAACTTAAAGCCACCTCCACCATATTGGTGAGTCCAGAAAGCTTGCAGCATCGACAAACTGCGTGTGCGTGCTCTGTGGCTTGTGGCCATGCTCGTGTTCAGTTGTATTCTTTGGCATCGTTTTTAATGTTGAAAAGCGTTGTTCAGAATTGCTAGCTTTTTGTAACAGTTCGTTATGGTTACTTGTGTGGCTAACGGCTGTACAAACCGTACGGGAAAACCGGAAATTACTTTCTATAAGGAAGTAGCCACTCCAGTAACTTTGTAAGTTATTCGTTAATTTCCGTGAATTTTTTTCTTAAAGATTTCCTGCCGTTTTAAAGCGGAGAACATTGTGGATTAGGGCTGGACGAAGAGACAATTGGCAGCCTAGCAATTACAGCAAGTTATGTTCGGCTCATTTCCAAGAACACGATTTTGATAGAACTTCATCGTGTGTACGTTTGTGGGTTCGCAGTTCCATCAAATCTTCTAGCTTTTCCCCCAACACCTATGAGAAGTAAATTAATGGTTGCAAACTTCGGCATTACCCATTTATTCTCGTGTTTGACGGATGTGTTTTGGATTGATTGAGTCGTGTTTCCGAGCGCGTCAACTGCTTTGGTCATAAGTCCCGTTAGTGTAGTGCATGTTTTTCTCCGGAGATGGCGATGATCTTCCCCCGCTGGATGGCGAGATCAGGCACCGTCCTACCGTCGGCTAGTGGGATTTCTCCCTAACCAGGACTCTCCCACCAGCAGGGACAAGCTCTAAGCTTCCGACCGGTCTCCCGGAATATGTGGTAGTGTAGTGCATGTTAGTATAAGTGTAAGGGGAGAGGATAGAACAAGAAAGAGAAAGCAAAGATCGTGCTCGGTCCGTGGCTTGGTTTGTTAGGGTACTGCTCTGGCATTCGCCTGGTGTTGATGGGAGAAAACACGGAAAACTACCGATCAGAGCAGCCGGCCGCTAGAATTCTCCTCCAGACAGCTACAGAACTAGACCTTGCTGAAAAGCTGGTGTCGAAAATCCTGCCGCCGTTGGAAGTGGGAACCTAGGACCTCCCGGTCAGAGGCGCTGCAGTGACATCAGTTGACGCACTGAGCTACCGCTCCCGGTACGTGTTTAGGACCCACCAATACGGCGGACTGGCTTCACTCGCCGAACAGGCAAGAGGTTGGCAACAGCACCTCCATGCACGGCAACCCTAACCTCACCTGGCGCGGAGAGCGGCTACGCGCACGAGGGCTTGGTGTGCACGGGCAGCAGGTCGTAGCTGAGCGGCGGGCCCGCCCCGCCCGGCAGCAGCCGCTGCACCGTCAGCTGCACGGTGTACGCGCCCCCGGGCCGCAGCTGCGTCAGCGCCTGCGTGCTCACCGCCCCGCCCGCCGCCCGCCCGCCGCCCTCCGCGCCCGGCCCTCCGCTCGCGGACGCCGACCTGCGGGCAAGAGACACCACACATAGACACGTACGACGTGGATACAAATACAGATAAATAAAAAAGAAATAGAGTGGTTCATATGAAGACCTTGGGGTAATAACATGCTATGACGCATTAAATGTGGCATAGAAACATCTACATACATCTATGTATTGCGATATACACTAATATATCAGTTTCATCGGTCATTTTTGATAGGGAGAGAGAAAGAGAAAAAAGAGATAGAGTGGTTCATATGAAGACCTTGGGGTAATAACATGCTATGCCACATTACATGTGGCATAGAAACATCTACATACATCTATGGGGCATCGAAATACACTAATATATCAATTTCATTGGACATTTTTTGTTAGAGAGAGAGAAAGAAAACAAAGAGAGTGGTTCATATGAAGACCTTGGGGTAATAACATGCTATGACACATTAAATGTGGCACAGAAACATCTAGATACATCTATGGGACATCGAAATACTCTAATATAGCAATTTCATCAGATAATTTTTGATGAAATTGATATGTTAGTGTATTTCGATGCCCCATATATGTGTCTAGATGTTGGGTTTTATTTTAACGATTAGCCGCAAGGTGGCAGTGTAATTCATAAATCAATGTTCTTTATTCCAATGTGTAGATTCAATGTCTACTTTCCTTTTTCACGAAACTTGAACACGAAACACGAATGTTATTACCCCGAGGTCTTCATATACAAATAAACCGCTAACTGCAGAAATGCAATTAGTCCAATTTTACATGTTTTTATTCGCGGGGAGGGTTCTGAGTAGGACAACGCATTGTGTACTGCAGAAACGAAACTTGGCCTCTCAATAGCATAGGTCTTTGCCTTCATATGCAAAAATACATTGTAAAGAGTAAAGTTTCTTAAAACGGGTTTTATATAGTTTTTTGTTTCCCCTGTAAAACTAAGAAATGCGGTCGAGGTGCGTTTCTGCAATTAGCGGTATATATATATATATATATATATATATATATATATATATATATATATATATATATATATATATATATATATATATCAGTATAATACGTACGTAGATAGACGAAAAAGCAGTTATGTGAGATAGATGCATGGAGAGATACTTAGGTAAATAGTTGGATGGGAAAATAGGTAAGCAATAGGTAGATAAATAGACAGACAGGTAGATGGATAAATAGAAAGTTGGAGAGATACGTAAATAGATAATTATATAGATACTTCACACCACATGCTTATCTCCAAAACGAAATCATCTTCAAAATGCCTACGTCTATCATACCACAGAAATTTATATCATAAATCCCGAGACATGTTGAAATTTCTAAATATAGTAAAATAGATATTTGAAATCTAGGTATCAGGGGTGAATACGAATGAACGAAGGGGCTTTGGAGAGATGCGATTTTCTGTCATTTTAATTAGTTTACGTCTTAAAAATATTTTAAAATGAATAGGTGTAAGTAAAACAATGTGTGGCGCAAAATAATTAATAAGAAATACTATATAATACGGAACTTTGAACCAGCTCAATTACAGAATCTGCAAATTCTACGGACTCTGCAAAGAACTGTCTTACCAATATTACCAAACTGCCTTACCAAATTATTCGTATGAAAAGTACTGACATCTCAAAAATTACATGTAGTTCGAACAAAATACTTGAAACATGCTAGAAATAGCGTATTTACCTTATCGCCGTTGTCAGTTTCTACAATCTCTTAGGAATACGATTCCTCCAATGCAATTACAACCATTACTTAATCACGACGTTGATTATCTGTTTATGAGAAACTACCTAACCAACTGTTCAAAAAAATGGTTGAAAAGGTACTATTAAAACAATATAAATGTATTAAAAATATCTATATTCAGGAATCTAGATATCAACTTGTTCGTAACATTGATAGTAACAGTTAAGTCAACAGCCAACCCAAACTATTTCGGGCGGCAGAGGAGTGCGAGGTTTAACTGATTGATGCTTTCAAGCGCATCAACGGCTAATATCATTAGTCCCGTAAGTGTAATGCATGTTTTATCGTGAGAGCACAGATCTGTTGCCGACCTGCGACGGTTTCCAGGGATTTCACCTAACCAGGTATGTCTCACCACTGTGGAACCGCCACAGCCGGGACAAGATCTACGATCCCTACTGGTCTCTCGTCATGTGTGGTAGTGTAGTGCAAGTGAGTGTAAATGGGTGTAAGTATGGGGTGAGGAAAGGACACGGAAGAGGAAGGAGAGATCGTGCGCGGTCCGTGGCTCGTTTGTTAGGGTACTGCTCCGGTATTCGCCTGGTGCTGATCGGAGAAAGCACAGAAACTGCCGATCAGAGCAGCCGGCCGCTAGAATTCTCCTCCATATAGCGACTGAATTCGACCTTTCAATGTAGCTAGTGTCGAAAATCCTTCCACCGTCTGGATTCGAACCCTTAGTATCTCCCAGTCAGGGGACCTGCAATAACAGCAATTGATGTCCTGTGAGATTGCGGGAGAAGACATTCCTTGCACTCAGCTGTTCAGCTCATGGCGTAATGCGCATAGCTCGTGTTAGAATATACTACTTAGAGTGGCTGACCCTATGGTTTCCGCGCACAAGGTGGATGCTCGCAGAATTAGGGGCCGCCATGTTTTCTTGCAGTCAAAACACGAGAGATGTCTGGTGGTGGCGTGTAGAACTGTTGTACTAAATCGACGTGTAATTTGTATCAGATCTTGTTTCTATATTGTTGCCTTTTAGTTCATCTGTATTTAAATTATTTTAGTGGTTAGAATAATAATATTCACAATGACTTCAGAATGTTCGGCATATAACTGTAAAATAGAAGTGATCAAATCACAAATATATAATTTTTCAAGTTTGCCGCCTTATTTGGCATTTGTTTAATTGCTTCTTATTGCAATGACGTTCACTTATAGGCGTTATGCTAACTACAATAACATTTCCACATCTTCTATTCTTGTGACAACAACCGATGTAGGAAGCAACGTATTTTTAAAGTTTCTCAATTCGTTCTCCTTACATATTGTGATTTCATTTTTAAATAATTTATTTTTGGACGTGCTTTGACTGCAAAAAACGCTACTTTGACTGCAATAAAACATGGCTTCAATTTGCTGCAAAGTTGGCGGCGCTTCAGCCCCTCTATGTGGAATATGCTATACTTGTTGGCATAGCCTTGTCGGTTAGTTGATTGGATAGTGATTCCAGGCGCGTCAACAGTTTGGTCAATAGTCCTGTTAATGTAGTGCATGTTTTCTCTAGGGAGATGGCGGTGATCTTCCCCCGCTGGATGGTGAGATCCGGTGCCGACCTACTGTCGGCTAGTGGGGTTTCCCCCAAACCAGAACTCCTACCAGCGGGGCACTGCCCCAGCCGGGACAAGCTCTAAGCTCCCGACCGGTCTCCCGGAATATGTGATAATGTACTGCATATTAGTGTAAGTGTGTGTGTTTAAGAGGAGAGGATAGGACGAGGAGGAGGAAGAAAATATCGCGCGCGGTCCGTTTCTTAGGGTACTCTTCCGGCATTCGCCTGGTGTTGATCTGAGAAAGCACGGAAAACTACCGATCAGAGCAGCCGGCCGCTAGAATTCTCCTCCAGACAGCGTCAGTCGCCCTAGCTGAAAAGCTAGTGTCGAAAATCCTGGCACCGTCGGGACTTGAACCTAGGACCTCCCGGTCAGAGGCGCTGCAGTGACAGTGGATGCACTGAGCTACCGCTCCCGGTGCATAGCCTTGTCCTGCGGCCGGAAGGGCGTGTCCCTCACCTGGTGTGAATCGCGCGCGCGGGTTGTGTGGCGGGTCGCGAGGCGACGAATCGAGCCCGTGCCCGGTAATAGAGCGCGCGTTTCTTTTTTCGTTTGGTTGAACAAGATCTGAAACCAAAGGCAACATTGCTTGTAAAGAAAATGAGATGCAAACTCTCACATTCTTAATAAAATACAGAGTGTCTCAGAGTAAATGTGACAAACTTCTAGAGCATGTGGAGAGCGGGAAACTGATTACTTTTTGCCCATGAACATACAGTGGGAAACTGCACACAACGGAGTTACATAAATTTATACAAGTGGCGTTTGTTCCTGATTGCTAGGCAAACTCATATGCACAGCTTTGCGGCAGGTACATGAAATTTCCATGACTGCGTCAGAACGGGACCTACAGAGCATCTGTGCACGAGGCGTTGCCTACAAATCAAGGGATAAATGTTACATGAGTAACTTCATTATATAAAATTTCCCAGTTCATTAAGAAAAAAGGGTACATGAATGACATGTCCTAGAAGTTGGTAACATTTATTCTTGGACACACAGTATAGTGTTGTTCATTTTAATTATACTTCCAGTGTTAAAAATGAAGGTTTCTGTTACATTCCCGATATGGACACCACTCCCCATCTAACGATTATCGAAACAGACACATTTCCTTCGACTATTAACGAAACAGGGACATTACAAGAAAACACGGACATGAACGAACAGAACATTAACAAAACTCGGGTATAATCGCTACCGGAGAGTTTAGAAGCCTGCAAGAATTCAAAGCATAAAGATTGCATGAGTTCGCGAGCGCGCGACTACTCGCATGTGTAATTCAGGTAACCCTCGCGTGGCCAAACATGGCATTGGAACGCAGCCGTTAGTGTGGGAGACCCAAATGACACCGACGTAAAGTTCTTACGAAAAAGCTGTTATATTGAGTTCAGAATGATATTTGCTTTATTACTATATTGCTTATCACCTTACAATATTTAACAAGAACATTTGGGTAAATTTCGCAAATATTTTGAATTATATTGAAAAGTTAAAAACAATGCTCATGCATACTCATCTAAGTCATGGTATCATCTTTGAAATAACTATTATATTAAACCTTTGTAATATCTCATCATTATATTACAAGAAAACGTACACATACTTATAAAGAACGTTTAGGAAATATGTGATATAAATATCTACCTCTGAAATACTTTGTCTAATATCTCGTTCACTCGTGGCTATAGTAAACGCAGTTTCTTACAACTCGCGCGCCACAACTGAGAATGTACAAAGTTGCTTTGAGAGTAATACAGAATATAATCGCTAGCTATCAGTACTTACAAGTTTATATAACACAACAGGGTCATTTTAGCCATGAAACAACGGCCAAATACAAGAGTAATATAAACGTGAACGTCAAAACATCAACAATGGGAGTGGCAAATGAGGGGTATCTTGAGTCCTCCAGAGTCATTTCTATGTAATCCAAAAACCATATTAATATGAAAAGTGTTAAACTCTTTCAAATAAATGAATATTTACATACGTGAGAGAAAAATATTCTACTATGTTTTTAGGACAGATATAGATGTTGATGAACATCTCCACTTTTCGAAGCAGCATTTTACTTTCACTTCACAACGTAAGTAGTATTTAAGAAAGAAAATGAGACCCATACAGAGCACTCCATTTCACTCTCAGCCATCTCATCGCACGTCCCCCAACCATTGGCTGCGGTTACTCAGTGGCAACATTGCGACTACCTCTGCAGTGTGCAAACCGGGAGGTCCCAGGGATCGAGTTCCGACAGGGGGCATATTTTCGACTGGAGCTATACCTTGGTCGAAGTCAGTCGCTCTTAGGAAGAGAATTATAGCGACCGGTTGCTATGATCGGTAATTTTCCGAGGTTTCTCAATACCAGGCGAATGCCGGAACAGGGCTACCAAACAGATCACGAATCGCGCGCGCTCTTCCTTGTTCGAGCTCACCTCTCCCAATATACACCTACTTATACCCTTATGCCCTAAGCTCTCCCACACGTGAGATCAGCCCCTTCACTGGGGGAGATACCTGAAGAGAAAACCCCGTAAGCTGACATGTAGGTCGGCTCCGGCTTACACGTCCTAGCGAGAGAAGATCACCGCCACATCCTGGGATATATTACACTACCTTTACCTTTTTAGTCACTAATACTTATTTCCACATGCCTCCCTCGGTGGCTCGTTGGTTGGCGTTTTCGCTATCTGCAGTGGAACCCCGGGTTCGTTTCCGCGCGAGACAAATTCAACCAGTGCGCTTTCTTTACAAATGCCGCAATATCTATTGCTGTTTGACGATGAGAAATCCCACCCTCAGGTTGTGATGACAAGTAGTTACGGTGAAGGTATGTCATCGTGCTAACACACGAACCCCTTAGCTCATTGCCGAGAGTCTGGGTCACTCCTAGTCGGCCAAGGCCCGTAGCGGGCTGTCGAGCCGTAGAACAGGAATTAATTACCACAGTAGTTAACGCGTCCAGAAATAAAGTAAGACCCCCAGAAGTAAGGACCAATTTGTCGAATAATTCCGGAGTATTAGCAAATATACTGGGATTCTAGAAGTCACTCTGCTCATTTGCTTCGAAACCGTTTGTACTGTATATTCGAAACCGTTTGTACTGTAGTATACTGGGTCTACATCAGTGCGAATTTATTTATTTATTTATTTATTTATTTATTTATTTATTTATTTATTTATTTATTTATTTATTTATTTATTTATTTATTTATTTATTTATTTATTTATTTATTTATTTATTTATTTATTTATTTATTTATTTATTTATTTATTTATTTATTTATTTATTTATTTATTTATTTATTTATTTTATTTATTTATTTATTTATATTTTATTTATTTATTTATTTATTTATTTATTTATTTATTTATTTATTTATTTATTTATTTATTTATTTATTTATTTATTTATTTATTTATTTATTTATTTATTTATTTATTTTATTTATTTATTTATTTATTTATTTATTTATTTATTTATTTATTTATTTATTTATTTTTATTTATTTATTTATTTATTTATTTATTTATTTATTTATTTTTATTTATTTATTTGTTTATTTATTTTTACGTCAAAAAACAGTTAAAAACTGCGTATGACGGCTATGGGGAAAAGTGAATTGTGTGCATGATTTTTCAAAAAATTCTGTGATCCCCATACTAAAATCATATATCACTTAAATTTTGAATTTTGAAAGGAAGAAAAAAAAAACAAAAAAACTCCCATGTAATAAAATCGATTTCAAGGATAAATAAGCAATAAATTTTGAATTTTGAAAGGGAGAAAAAAAAACAAAAAAACTCCCATGTAATAAAATCTATTTTCAAGGATAAATAAGCAATAAATTTTTAATTTTGAAAGGGAGAAAAAAACAAACAAAAAAAACTCCCATGTAATAAAATCTATTTTCAAGGATAAATAAGCAATAAATTTTGGCTCTTATTACTTCCTGCCGCGACGTGGAAACGATAATTTGAATAATTGTATTTCCCACTGAATTCTAGAAGACGTGCACAGAAATGAAGTTACATTTATGTCCAGAAGCAAAACAAGGGGCCATCTCAGCATTTGCTCAATGGATCAGGGAAACTGGACGAAAAACCTGATCGAGATTTTCCGTTACACCGCGTATACCGCCGGTATACCTAGTAATTCGAAGTGTTTGAGAAATATTTCATACGCTTGGTAATCCTCTAAAAAGTTATTGAGACTTTAAAAGTTTTAAAACAGATGCCAAAAAGTATTGCGGTGAACAGTCCTTCTCTGGTCGTTTGTACGTCACCTTTCTCTCAATTTGTTGTGAAAATGGAGTGTTTTAATGATCTAGAAGTCAGTGGTTTGTATACTTGTCTTATAGAACAATTATTAAGGAGGGAATTTTATAGTATTGGATTTTAAGACAAGCTCAAAATAAAAGACAACAGTAGAGGTAGCTTCCATAAAGTACGGTATACTTGAAATAATGTTCAGGATTCGCCACTGGTCTATATAATCAATCAATCAATCAAATGAATCGCGCGGCGCTGCTCACCTTTCATCATGCGTCGCGCGGGTGGCGGGCTGCTGCTGCTGCGGAGGCGGGGCGGCGAGCGGGGGCGGCGCGAGGGCGGCGTCGTGGTCGAAGCAGTGGAGCGCCACGGGGGCGGCGTCCGGGCCAGACGACGACGACGACGAGGACGTCTTGGCCAGACGGCGCATGCGCGCCTCCAGCCCGCACTGCTCGGCGCGCCGCCCGCCCTCCAGGTCGCGCGGCCGCGTGGGACGCGCGCTCACGCAGTAGCGCAGGCGCGGCGGCGCCCCCGACGACGCGTTGGCCCTGCGCGCCACGCGAGGAGTAAATGTTACAAACTTCTACGGTATGCAGAGAGATATCTTATTGCAATAAGAAAGATAAGGCAATGCAGGGTGGCGAGGAATACATGTTACAAACTTCTAGGGTATGCAGAGAGATATCTTATTGCAATAGGAAAGATACGGCAATGCAGGGTGGCGAGGAGTAAATGTTACAAACTTCTAGGGTATGCAGAGAGATATCTTATTGCAATAAGAAAGATAAGGCAATGCAGGGTGGCGACGAGTAAATGTTACAAACTTCTAGGGTATGCAGAGAGATATCTTATTGCAATAAGAAAGATACGGCAATGCAAGGTGACGAGGAGTAAATGTTACAAAGTTCAAGGTTATGTGGAAAAAGGTCACTTTGGAAAAAGGGCAATAACGCGATGGAGAGTGTTAATGTATAAATGTTACAAACTTCTAGGGTATGTAGAGGGGTCGAAAATGATTACTTTTCAATAAGGGCAATAAGACAATACAGAAAGTTGAGAAATAAATATTAAGAACATCTAGGTTATGTGGAAAATGATCATTTTGCAAAAAGAGCAATAAGAGGATGCAGATTGTCAAAGAATAAATGTTAAAAACTTTAAGAGTATGTAGAAGGGTGGACAGTGATCACTTTGTACAATTAATAAGAGCAAAGAAACGATGGAATATGTCAAAGAATAAATGTTGCAAATGTCTAGAGTATGTAGAACGGTCAAAAATGATCAGTTTGAAAGAAAAGCAATATGATGAAGCATGGTGTCAAAGAATAATGATAACACATGCTGAAGGTGTTGTCCCCTTTACTTGTTTCCAGGTGATCTGGTTGCGTTTGTATCTCTAGGATTATCCACAAAAATTCCACTTCGTTGAAATGAATTTTGAAAATTAACATCGTATAGCAATTATCAAAGGAAAACTATACTGACAATATGATGAATCAGAGGGTTATAATCACCTGTTACGATAGAATCTAACAATAAAATCAGTTGTTCACATTGCCGTGTGAAATTTTGTTGCCGTACGGCAATATGTCCGTTTTGCACAACGTGCCATACTTGATGATGTACACGGAATTATGAAACGGTCAATGTCGCGCAGTCATCGATAAACGTATCACTTTCACATTTCTCCCAACGCCATCGATATAATTCATTCCTTTAACTATCTTGGTGAATTTACAAAGAATAGAATATCACATACGAATAATACAGGCATAAAACGGGCGACGTTTAGAGGTCCAAAGAAATTTTTTACTGGTCCTAAATATGTACTCGAAATATGGTTTTAACTTTAAACCATAAGAACAATATTAAAACATTTGACTGTTCCCAGTGGAAAACAAAAAAAATTCTTGCAAGTCAAACCAGTCATCTACTAGGATAGAAGATGATCACTTTTCCCATTCAACATGTAAAAAACCAATATAACGGAGTTACACACGTGGTATTTGAGTTTCATATCGAAATCATTAGTACCACTTGTACTAATGTTTAGCATGCTCACGAAACCTTTTTGATTTCGTTAGAACGACACCTATTCAACATCAGCATACGACGAGCTGTCTACAATCAGGGGAACATATCACAAGCGTAACATCTTTTCTTCTTAGAAATCTCTTTGATTTCGTTAGAACGCGCACCTGTTCAACATCAGCGTACGATGAGCTGCCTGCAATCAGGGGTAAATGCAACTGGCATAACTTATGTTTTTTCGAAATTTCCCCCTAATGTTCATCAGCAAAAGTGATCATCTTCGACCCCCTACATGTTCCAGAAGTCGTAGTAACCTTTATTCCAAAATATCCTGTAGAGTGAAGACTAGTTTAACTTGCACTGTGACCGATCAAATATTGTAATATTTTTATAGTTCATAATTGAACCCGTATTCCATAGACGTACACAGGATGATTGAAAATTTACTTCGGACCGCTGAAAGACAGCAGTATCACCACAGGGTAAACTGTTTGTGATTTTCTCTTCTTTTGAAATTTTAAGCGCCATTTGACCAATGATAAAAAAAGTGATGACAACACTTTCCAAACACTCGAGCAGAAGTCATCAATTTGTCACTGCAAAGAGGAAACGGATAGGGTCATATCAATAATCGCGGAGGAAAATGCGTACGTGACTCAGCAGCTGTTTACATAAATGCAAAAATAATTCTAAATTCCGTGGTGGTAGCCGATATCTTGTGGTAATCCATTATAGGTACGGGGATAATCAAACCACACTAGTAAAAATAAATATATATTTATTTTTTACCCAGAAGTACCTTTCGAGAACAATGTTTTCCCATCCTCCCCTAGGTTATTTTATGCAGTTTTTTATTTTTCAAAATTTTATTATTGTATTATTCATTCACTTCTTTTGTCTATTTTATTCTTCTTTACACCACTGTTCCTCATTATGTTAATCATTCAATTTTCCCTTTGTTAGAGACCCACTGAGGATGGGAAAATATTGTTCCCGAAAGGTACTTTAGGGCAAAAAATAAATATGTATTATTTATTTTTACTATTATGGTTTTATTATCCCCATACCTATAAAATAATTCTAATTATAAATAATACTGACTGCATGATGGTGATCGGTATGACAATCGGCGTCGTGCCGCAACCTATCCTATTCGCAAAATGAAAGGTCAATTTGTTCCCACTTACATCATAAATAACTATAACGTGCATGTGATAAAACTAGTTTCGTAAAACTCCTCCTCGTGCGTCTTTAAATTCGCAGCGTGGGCGCATCCAGGGTACGTACGCGGAGTCGTGTGCCCAGCCGGGCGGCGCCGTGGAGGGCAGCCAGCCCACCGTCAGCGAGTCGCAGCGGCGCAAGGAGTCGTACTCGTGCAGGCTGGCGGGCGTCGGCAGCGTGGGGAACGGGAAGTGGCTGGCCCGCGTGGTGGCGAACACCTGCAAACGCGCACACACACAAACAAGATGGATAAAAAGTCGATATTATCCTCTGATGCGTAAAAGTTCACACTAGAAGGTGGCAAGTGCGCTAGTCCCAAAGAAAAAGAATGAAGAGAACTAGGTGACTAGGAAGTTGAGTTAGGAGAGTAGACGTTTTTTCACATTTCCCACAAATTGGATTTTTTGGCTAATGCTGTTTTTTCCGAGAAGCCCTTCAGTTATCACAGGCTCACATTTTGATTTTTTCTTTTTCCTAGGGCGTTTATCCAGCCGACAGCCGGTTGCCCTTTACGTCCTCAAGGAACGCATATTCGACCACACACTAGACAAACACTTTTGCGGGCTCCTCTGATCTGGGGTCAGCAGAACGCGAGGCCCTCCGCGACAACACACACACACAAAGTCAAGAGACAAACAGCCATGCCCAAGGCGGGACTCGAACCCGCGACCCTTCGGACCGAAGCGCTGAGTCGGTACTCGCTCTTAGCCACCTCGGCCATCCAGGTCGGCATTTTGATATTTTTAAATTTGTTAATTTTATCATTATTGACGCAACGCGTCTCTTCGCCCCGTGTCGAGCATTGAGCTCGGAGTAATCCTCCATTAATATCTCTCTTAAGCTGAGAGTATATGTGAATATGTCTCGTCATACTAGCTCGTTCCTCGCTAATATCGTAATATCACACTCGTGTATAACCATCATTACATCACCGTTTCATAATGTACTATATGTATGTACATCACTAGTTAATGGGCAGCTCTAGTCGAAAAAATGCGAATCAACAGGATGTGACATTATAGAAGTTTAGCTCACACTTCGGAACTTCTTCCATTTCGTACTAAAGGTTTGTACAAAACCTCTATCTCGACTTCTCCCGTAATGGATCGACAGATTGCTGTCAATTGCTGAAAGCAACGCTCTGCTTAAAGTCTCTAAGTCTCTAAGTCTCTATTATCTTATGTTCCCTGGCGCGTCAACAAGTACGGTCATTTTATTCGTAAATGTGGTACATGTTAATTGCGGTTAGTGGCGGTGTTCTTTCGCAGATGGAATGTGAGATCCGTCGCTGATTCACAAATCGACTTGGGGGCTTCCTCCTCCGTGTATCGCCTGTAGCGGGGTATCACCCCAACTGGGAGAAAGTTTTAGCATCTACACTTGTTGTTATGTTGGAACCCGTACAAAATATAGCAGCAAGGAAATCTAGAAAAGGTTCAGCGCAAAGCATCGAAATTCACTTTCAGGGGTTCAAAAAATAGAGGTGTATGGGAGTCATTCGAGGCGGATTAAGTTGTGAGTCAAAGCTATGTACAAAGCATACACAGAATATCCTACTTGGAATGAAATTCACCGTCATTAAGGAAAATCTACATACTTCGGTAGAGCGGATCACGTGCACAAAATTATGACAAGTATACAGAAAACGTCGAACGTCGGGAAATTTTCATTTACGAACCGAAACATTAGCGTCTGGAACAGTTTGCCTGCGACGATCTTAGAACCTTTTCCTCAATGTTTGAACAAGTTTAAAAATAAGTTAGTTTTCTAGCTAATTATATTTTAGGTCAATGTATCAGTGTCATGTTTCTACTGTTAAATTAGTAGTGTTTCCTCTAAAATAAGTTGTTAGATTGTTAGTATTAATAGCAGTTGTATTATTATTATTATTATTATTATTATTATTATTATTATTATTATTATTATTATTATTATTACTATTATTATTGTTATTATTATCATCATTTTATTACTATTTATGCAGTGCAGTGCAGTGAAGTGGAGTAAGGCTTGAGCGGTGATATTATGTACAATTTATTATTATTATTATTATTATTATTATTATTATTATTATTATTATTATTATTATTATTATTATTATTATTATTATTATTATTATTATTATTAATATTATTATTATTATTATTATTTATTGTTTTTTAAGTAACTACTTGTTTTTTAACTTATTGTTCGTCAATGCAAGCTTAATGCATGTAAAATTAAGATATTCTGCCACCAAGTTACGACACATAATTGCAGAATTAAAAATAAGAAATCTAATCTAATCTAATATCTGATAGTGTAGTGAATTTAAGCACTATTAAGGGGAGAGGCAAGGATAACGATGATGGTGAGATAACGTGCGGTACGTTGCCAATTTGTTTGCGTGCTGCTTCGGCATTTGCCTGGTGTTGATAGACAAAATCACTAAAACTGTCAATCAAAACACCTGGCTGCTGTATTGGTTGATTGCTGTTTCCAGGCGCGATTACTACAATGGTCCTTAGCTCCTTTGGTGTAGTGAACGTTCAAATCCGTGAGTAGAAATGTCTTTTGAGGACAAATCGGTCATACGTGTTGATGTTTATTCGAACCTATCGATACGAAGTTGTACTGGTGAAGATGTTTGTGATCCGTATCTACACCTGAACACCGCTGTAGATAAGTGTCACTTTACTGATGGACAAATAAAATTATATACGACAGATTATATATTATTATAATCTGATGCTAAGATTATTGTACATGGAAACCACAAGGATACGAAACCGATATTACCGGAGAGAAAAAACAAATTTAGTTAGTTCCGAAATTGGTCGCATTATTTTTATGATCGACTAATACATTTGCTGCCCAGAAGACACGAAAGCTGCGCAACCAAAGAACTGGAATATTGGATAAATACTAACATAGGAATGGGGATCATTAATATATCAGTATCGTTACATTATATACATATTTAATTTATACATTATTAAAAAGACTACACTCGCCATTGCATCGTCATTTGCATGTTCATGAAAATAATACTGATGTAGATTTCTATTCCAAAAAATATTTACTAATGTTATTTTATAGCATGTGATTGAAGATTTTCAAACTGTGTGCTTCATAGTAGAGTATCGCTATATAAACGTATGTTTGAATTCATTGAAGTCCATCATGAGAGGAAAAGAGGAAGTACTTTAAAACTGATTAATGAGTTTTGACCATTATCACTAATAAAGTATTGTGAAAGAAGAATGTGTTGTCTAC
The DNA here is from genome assembly GCA_011170035.1 of Teleogryllus occipitalis. NCBI lineage: Eukaryota > Metazoa > Arthropoda > Insecta > Orthoptera > Gryllidae > Teleogryllus > Teleogryllus occipitalis. Next base: position 799,909 of record BLKR01000097.1, on the reverse strand, counting down.
AATTGAAATTTTAATTTTCTTCATATCTACTCCGGAACTCTATAGATAAAGTAGAGCATTGAACTATTGTTGACGCAACAAGATAATTGTCAGTCATATCTACTCGTAAGAATGTACGCAAACCTGCTTTCGTAGATTGTTTTTCTCGAATTTTTATTTGACAATAATGGAAAATATTAATATCTGTGGCTTTATGTTCTCCTAAAGGGTCTATAAATGTGTGTGAGGATATTTCTAGACCCTTTGCCTCATAGCCATCTTCGTATATTAAGATGGCAAAGAATGTTGTGAAGAACTATGGATTCAAGGAGTTGGACCATTCCTACAGTCCAGACTGGGCACCTAACAACGTAAACGGCGAAAGAAGCAGTTTTTGACCATTTTACAACCAAAACTTTGAAGTACTTTTTGAAAGTTCTAGAAAATGTGATAAACTGATGTGAACAGTGAGATTGGAGTAAAGGATTAAGTTGAAAAGTTTAATTACTTAATTTTTTTCTTTGTATCAAAATAGAAGTTAGTGAGGCGAGAAACTTATAGAATCCATTAATCAAAATAGTAAGCTACGTAGCAATAGAGCGAATACGTTGCGTATACTGTAAGTATTTTTAACAAGGCTTGTACGAAAGATATTTCGCACACGCTTCGCGCACACTTTGTAATGTTTCGCACAGTATATGTTACAATAAAAATATCTGTTTTGCATACCAGAAACAAGCCTGGGAAATTGTGTTTCGCGCACGGCATGTTAAAATAAATTTATTGCAAAAATACTCATTTTCTGACGCATATTACAAACCGGAATGTAATGGAGAACATTATTTACGCTCGTTATTTCAAAGTTCCTCACGATTTACTAAGTGGCAGGCTAGTTCTTCGGTACATGGAGCATTTTACTTTGAACGCTACGAATTTTTTGAGGTACTTCCATTTCGATGGCTGCGAACTCCACACGAATTCACCAGTATTTATAGGAGTATATTTAATAAAGGACGGTTTTTTTTGTTTAGAGAATCGTTTGAGATTTATATTCCATCACATTCCATGTTACTTACATTAGTACTTACTTCGTAAGAAGAGAAAATATTGTCATCATGCGCCGGAATATGGTGGGTTTTCGACAGAAAAACTCTTATTGCCTGTCCTGGTAACGGAAAAATTAAAAAAAGGATAAATCTTATTCTTGACTTAAAATTCAATTTGATTTTATTTGACTGCAAAACGCAAAGAAGGTAATGTGTTTGTAAATCTTGCACCTTTGTTCGATCTCTCCTATCGCAAACAAAACTTGACCTCTAAAGCCCGGTTAAGTCACAATTACTTCACTTTGTACTCTCTTGGTCATGGACAAGATTTCATCGTATGCATTTTACAATATAATTTGAATTAAAAGAAAAATGAAAAACGTATTGCGGGTTGCCTACATTAAGCAAGATATTTCACGTATTGGCGAGGACTCTGATATGCGACTAAATAAATACCCTCTTCGCTTCCACGTTCACTAATATACTCAAACATTTGCCGTATAATGATCTGTTGCTGTCGCATCTGCCATTTTGCTGGTGGTGAGTTCCTAGGGCTCAAGTTCCGACAGTGGGAGATTTTATACACTAGCTACGTCGAACTTAACCGCTGTCTGAAGGAGAATTCTAACGGTCGGCTGCTCTATTCGGCAGTTTTCCGTGATTTCTGCAATGAATGCCAGGCGAATACCGGAGCTGTGCTAACGCGCCACGGATCACGCGCGAACTTTCTTTCCTCATCTTGTCTTACACTTATATGCCCTAGGCTACCACGCAAGTCGGAACACCAGTGAAGAGATTAGAGCTTGACGCAGCTGTGGCACAGCCCTTATGAGGGAGATACATAAAGAAAGAAGTCCCCTGCATTTCGAAAAATAGAACGGGGCTGGATTTCACCATCCAATGGGGTCGAACAGCGCTACCTCCCTGGATAAAATATTTCCTACACTAACGGGACTATTGATGATAGCAGTTGATGCGTACGGAAACAAATTAATGAATAAATTAATGAATGAATCAAGCAATCAATCTGCCGCCTGATATCCTATCCCAATAGCAAAGAAAACCGCCAGGCCATAATATTGACTACACTTATGACACAAGTGACCATAATAGTTGACACGCCAGAAAAAAAACAATCAAATAATCAAACAAACGGCTACCGGCCCTCCCATTCTAAAGGGGAGGATAACATCTACGTCCGTGGACATAACAAGAACAACACTTACGGATCAAATAATCTTAATATACTTTGATTATTTAACGTGGCGTCTCAAGATAACGTACGAAAAAGGGAGAGGGAAGGTAGACTGCAATAGTGAGTCGTAAAAGTGGGAGCTGTAGTAAAGTTGCACCTCCGTATTGGAGTCTGCCCTCCTTCTCCCTTTTTTGTGCACCTTTTTGAAGTTGCACCTCCCTATTGGAGTGTGCTCTCCTGTATTTTTTGTGCACAAACTTGAGACTATTATCTGTATTAATTCCCCCCCCCCGTCGCAATTCATTTTTGCAATTTTATCTTCTATTGGTTCCTTATCTTTTGCAATCATATAATGTGTCTTTCTTTATTGATTTTTTTGAATGTTTTTATTTGAACTGCTACTAATCCTCCCGTTGCATTTTTTTATTTAAATTTTATCTGCTATCTGTAACTAAATACTTTAGATGTATCCATTAATTGTAATTTAATTTTCTATCTTATAGTGTATTTATTTATAATATTGTTATATCTTTCTGTATCTTGTAGACTGACGATGACGGCAAAGCCGTCGAAAGCCGGCTATCTTAATGAAGCTAATATGTTGACGAAGATGACCTCTTTTATTTCTTCTGAAACTTGAGACGCCAGTTTAAAAAAATCGAAGCACAATTGACGCTCGGGCATACTGAAAAACACCGGTAGCGACTCAATGCCCTGATGAAGCCTGCGACATGTCAGGCGAAACGTCGGCCTCTCAGCCCACTACGCGGCGTCACCCGGACAGCGAAGAAGTCACCGGTAGCGGTAGCTCAGTGCATCAACTGATGTCTCTGCAGCGCCTCTAACCGGGAGGTCCTAGGTTCGAGTCCTGACGGCGGCAGGATTTTTGACACTAGCTGTTCAGCTAGGTCGAATTCACCTGCTGTCTGGACGAGAATTCTATCGGCCGGCTGCTCTGATAGGTAGTTTTCCGTGGTTTCTCAGATCAACACCAGGCGAATGCCGGAGCAGTACCCTACCAAACGGGCCACGGACCGCGCGCGATCTGTCCTTCCTCTTCCTTGTCCTATTCTCCCCTTACACACACACTTACACTAACATGCACTACACTACCACATATTCCGGGAGACCGGTCGGGAGCTTAGAGCTTGTCCCGGCTGGGGCGGTACCCCGCTGGTGGGAGAGTCCTGGTTAGGGGGAAGCCCCACTAGCCGACGGTAGGTCGGCGCCGGATCTCGCCATCCAGCGGGGGAAGATCACCGCCATCTCCCGAGAAAAAAATCACTACTCTTACGGGACTAATGACCAAAGTAGTTGACGCGCCCGGAAACACGAAAAAATCAATCAATCAATCACACTGAAAAACCAAACGTAGTGCCTGCTCTGATGGGGAATGCTGAGGCGTCGCGAAGGGACGCACCTCGAGCGCGGAGACGCGGCGCAGCTCCTCGGCGTTGGGGGTGGCGGCGCGCAGCACGAGGCGCGCGCCGGGGGGCGGGGCCGGCACGCGCAGCGCCGCGTACCCTTCCACCCGCACGCGCGCCACCTCCTGCGCGTGGCCCGCCTCGGCGCTGGCGCCGGCGCTGGCGGTGGCGCTGGCGGTGGCGTTGGGCGGCGGGCGCGGCTGCTGCAGGTGCGCGCGCACGTCCACGGCGCCGCCGCCGCACGGCATCACGTACAGCAGCAGGTCGCCCGGCGCGGCGCCCGGCGCCGGACGCGGCACCTGCGCAAGCCACGGCAGGTCACTGCTTGGAACTCGCAAATTGAGGCGTCTGAGTCGGGTTCTGTTCGGTTCGGGTTCGGTTCGGGTTCTGTTCGGTTCGGGTTCGGTTCGGGTTCGGTTCGGGTTCGGTTCGGGTTCGGTTCGGGTTCGGTTCGGGTTCGGTTCGGGTTTGGTTCGGGTTCGGGTTCGGTTCGGGTTCGGTTCGGGTTCGGTTCGGGTTCGGTTCGGGTTCGGGTTCGGTTCGGGTTCGGTTCGGGTTCGGGTTCGGTTTGGGTTCGGTTCGGGTTCGGTTCGGATTCGGTTCGGGTTCTGTTTGGGTTCTGTTCGGGTTCGGGTTCTGTTTGGGTTCTGTTTAGGTTCTGTTCGGGTTCGGTACGGGTTCTGTTTGGGTTCTGTTCGGGTTCGGGTAGGGTTCTGGGCGTGTTTGGGTCGGGTTCGAGTCGGGTTCGGGTAGGGTTCAGTTCGGGTCGGGTTCGGGTCCGGTGGGGTTCTCTTCGGGTCGGGTTCGCTACGTGTGGGTCGGATTCGGGTCTGGTTGGGTTCGGGTTAGAGTCGAGTTCGGGAAGGGTTAGGATCGGGTTCGAGTCTGATTCGGGTTCGGGTTCGGTACGGGTTGGGTTCGGGTCGGGTTTGGGTGCGGGATCGGATCTGATTCGGGTCTGGGTCGAGGTTGGGTTTTGATTATCTGGTTCGGGACAGCTTCGGATCTGATTAGGGTCTGGGTCGCGTACGGGCTGGGATTAAGTCGATTTTGGATTCGTTGAGATAAGTTAAATTGTTTTTTGTTTGAACAGGTACATGCATAACAAAGAATTTTCCGTTGTTAGTATGAGAGAAGGTTCTATGGAACTCTTAATCTTGTTTGATACAAGTTAAGCTCATGGCAGTATATGGTGGCAAACACATCGGGTTCGGGTTCTGGTTGAGGACGGGTCCTCGTTGTGATAGAGTACCTGGGGTTGGGTTCCGACAAGGCATTTGCGAGTACGAAGGAAATGCCTATTATATTATTCGCAATCGCAAGTCGTAAGTCGACCTCGTGCCGGGATACAGTCATGATGATTCATGATTCTCAAAATATCGGTTCTCAAAATATCAAAATTTATCGGCCACATCTAAAACGATTGCAAGGACTAAGGGTAGAGCGAGAGACAGGGGAAACCCGAGAAAATCATCCGCGAAAACGATTTGTTCACCACAAATGACTCGATTGGGATTTGAGATTCGGTACAGACTTGAAAGTCAGCAGTCTCTGCTTCGTAACCATAACATTTGTCGTAATTTTAAAAATATCTCAGGGGCTTTCTTGTGAAGTAACCCCAACATTTCAAGAATGTTTTCCAAAATCGCAGAGTTTCAAGTCGGTTCAGATTGACCACAAAATATTCATTTAGGAAAATCATGACAATAGTTCTGTTCACAGGCAAGACGAAGGTTTTGAAAAATACAACAATTTTTCAGTATCAGACGACCCAAAAGTCTTTTCGAAATTCCCGTTGAAATCTAGAAATCGATTTTCCGTAGCATTTCATCACTTTCTTTATACAAAGTATATTACTCCGCATTTATGTAACTATAAGGGAAACTAAAAGGAGAGCAATTCAAGAGAATGTAAAAGGAGGAGTACAAGACGAGGAAGTGGAGGTACCTTGAAGCGGAAGGCGGCGCGGCGGTCGAGGTTTTTGAGGTTGACGGTGGCGGGCCGCAAGTCGCGCAGGGCGGTGGGAAGAAGAAGCGAAATAGGGAGTGCAAGCAAAGAAGGAAGTGGAGTGGAGTACCTTGAAGCGAAAGGCGGCGCAGCCATCAAGGCCTTTGAGGAAGACTGTGACGAGGCCCAGGGCGGTGGGAAGAAGCAGACAAGAAAGAAGAGTAAGCAGAGAGGGAAGCGGAATAGAGTACTTTGGTGCGGAAAACGGCGCGGCCGTGAAGGTTCTTGAGGTTGACGGTGGCGGGCCGCGCGACGCGCTGGGTGGAGGGAAGAAGAGCAAGTAGAGGGGGAAGCGGAGTGGAATACCTTGAAGCGGAAGGCGGCGCGGCCGTCGAGGCTCTTGAGGTTGACTGTGGCGGGCCGCGCGTCGCGCAGGGCGAAGGGAAAATGTCAGGAAGAAGAGCAAGTAGAGGGGGAAGTGGGGTGGAGTACCTTGAAGCGCAAGGCGGCGTGGCCGTCGAGGATCTTGAGATTGACGGGGGCAAGCCGCGCGTCGCGCAGGGCAGTGGGAAGAAGAAGTCAGGAAGAAGAGAAAGTAGAGGGGGAAGCGGACTGGAGTACCTTGAAGCGGAAGGCGGCGCGGCCGTCGAGGCTCTTGAGGTTGACTGTAACCGGCTGCGCTGCTGCGCAGGGTGTAGGGAAGAAGCCAGGAAGAAGAGCAAGTAGAGTAAGTAGAGGGGGAAGCGGAGTGGAGTACCTTGAAGCGGAAGGCGGCGCGGCCGTCAAGGCTCTTGAAGTTGACTGTAGCCGGCTGCGCTTTGCGCAGGGTGTAGGGAAGAAGCCAGGAAGAAGAGCAAGTAGAGTAAGTAGAGGGGGAAGCGGAGTGGAGTACCTTGAAGCAGAAGGCGGCGCGGCCGTCAAGGCTCTTGAAGTTGACTGTAGCCGGCTGCGCTTTGCGCAGGGTGTAGGGAAGAAGCCAGGAAGAACAGCAAGTAGAGGGGGAAGCGGAGTGGAGTGCCTTGAAGCGGAAGGCGGCGCGGCCGTCGAGGCTCTTGAGGTTGACGGTGGCGGGCCGCGCGTAGGGCGGTGAGAAGGAAAAGAAGCCAAGGAAGAAGAGAAACTAGATAAGGAAGTAGATTCGAGTATTATGAAGTGGAAGGCAGCGCTCTTATGGTTGACTGAGGTGAACCGCGCGTCGCACAGGGCGGTGGGAAGAAGCCAAGGAAGAAGAGCAAGTAGAGAGAGAAGCAGAAAGGAGTACCTTGAAGAGGTTGGCGGCGCTCCTGAGGTTGACTGTAGCCGGCTGCGCTTTGCGCAGGGCGTAGGGAAGAAGTCAGGAACAAGAGCAAGTAGAAGGGGAAGCGGAGTGGCGTACCTTGAAGCGGAAGGCGGCACGGCCGTCGAGGCTCGTGAGGTTGACTGTAGCCGGCTGCACTTTGCGCAGGGCGTAGGGAAGAAGCCAGGAAGAAGAGCAAGTAGAGGGGGAAGCGGAGTGGCGTACCTTGAAGCGGAAGGCGGCGCGGCCGTCGAGGCTCTTGAGGTTGACGGTGGCGGGCCGCGCGTCGCGCAGGGCTGTGGGTCTCGCGCGGGCGTCGAAGTGCAGCTCTGCGTTGCCGTACGCCAGGCTCAGGTTGGTGCGGCGGTTCACGGCGAACAGGTCGAAGTGGTACTGCCGCCCCGGCACCAGCCCGGACACCGTGTACTGCGTGCGTTTGCCCACGCAGCCGATCTAAGGGGCAGACAGCAACGATTAGCACGGAGGGTTTTCAATATTTTTGGATGGTCGCACACCTAAAAGGGAATCAAGTCGTTTTTGATGGAATGACTATTTGTTGATTCCTGGCGCGTCAACCTCTAAGAGTAATGCATGCTTTATTGCAGGAGGTAGCGGTGATCTTCCGCCGCTGGATTGCGATATCCAGTGAATATCAATACCTCAGTTACCGATGTTTTGTCTTCCCGATCTGGTATCTCCCATTTTCGGGGAACCGTTCCAGTCGTGACAGGCTCGAAGCTGCCGAGTGTTCTCCGACGTGTGTGACAGTGTAGTGAAAGTAAGTGTAAATGTAAGTAGGGGATAAAGATAGGAAAGAGAAGAAGAAATAAGGCTCACGCGCGTTCATGGCCTGTTTGTTATGGTTTTGCTCCGTTATTCGCCTGATAATAACCGGAGAAACCACGGAGCATCCGGCCACTAGAATTCTTTTCCAGAGACAGTGATCTGTATTCGATATAGCTATCTAGGTATAGTCGAAAATCCGTCACCTTTGGTGTTTGAACCTTAGGATCTCTCACCCAGAGGCACTGTAGTAACATTAGTTGATGCCCTGAGCCACCCGAAACCTGTGAATCTAGCAGTAATGTATTGCGACATACGTACGTATATATATATAAAATTATATATGTGTGTGTGTTTAAAATATGTCTAGTTCCATTTGGAAATAACAAAGTTACTTCAATATGTCGTAAAATGCAAACGATAGAATGGAAACAAATACGTACATCAATTAGCCCCTTTCCCTCATGCACATTCCAGAAAACCACATTGCAATAACTTCAACCGTTTAAAATTACAGGAGGTGCTTTATAGACCGAGGGATTCACTATTAATCTTAAGAATTGATATGTAGGCAACTTGTATTGTCCGAGTATTAACTTTTGCAGTGTACTTACAATGATGTCATGCGCATTGTTGGTGTTGGAGTCGCCGGCAGCCTTGCCGGGTTTCGCCTTGCCCTTGCCCTTGTCCTTCCGCTGCTTCCCTCGGCGGCCGGAGGCGGCGGCGGCATCGTTGGCGGGGGCTGGCGCGGGCGGGGGCGGGGGCGGGCCGGCGCTCAGGAGCTCCCCGCGCGCCTCGCACAGGGTGGCGTAGCGCCGGCGGGAGTTCACCACGAGGCAGTAGCGCATCAGGTGCGGGTCCACCTTGCTGCAGGAAAAAAACACATTGATTGACATTTCCAGGTACGTCAACTGCTATGGTCAGCTGCTATGGCCCCGTTGGTCTAGTGTATGTTTTTTATTCCGAGAGGTGACGATGATTCCTCTGGGAGGTGACGTTGGTTGATATTTGCGGGTACGTCTACTGCCATGGTCATTACCCCCGTTGGTATAGTGTATGCTTTTTTTCCCGAGAGGTGACGATGGTTGATATTTATGGGTACGTCTACTGCCATGGTCATTACCCCCGTTGGTATAGTGTATGTTTTTTATTCCGAGAGGTGACGATGATTCCTCTGGGAAGTGACGTTGGTTGATATTTGCGGGTACGTCTACTGCCATGGTCATTACCCCCGTTGGTCTAGTGAGTTATTTTATTCCGAGAGGTGACGATGATTGCTCTGGGAGGTGACGATGATTGATATTTACGGGTACGTCTACTGCTATGGTCGTGAGCACCGTTGGTCTAGTGTATGTTTGTTTATTTCGGGAGGTGACGATGATTCCTCCTGGAGGTGACAATGATTGATTGATGTTTCCGCTTTCCGGGTACAACATTGCTATGAGCATTAGCCGCGTTGGTCTAATGCAGAGTTCAACGGGCAAAGTCTCAAAGACCACTACTAAAACCTTTAAAATGGTTGCAGGCCATATTTTCATTACTCGGGTAATCCACATGTGACTCTCAATTGTTGATGTCGGTAGTTTGCTCAGCTGCATTTAAAGCGCAAGGGGATGGAACTATACGTAATATCAAGTCCTACAATGCATAACGCATTGAAAAACATTGGGATGATTTTGAATTTCTGAAATTACTAGAAAAAGTTTTCTTGTATCCAAACTTAACCTATTTTTACATTAAGGAGGTGTTGACGCCGGACAGTGCGCGTGCACTAGGCGAAAAATGTTCTCGCTCGAAATGGATGCAAGGTACTTTTACATTCGAGTAACAACCATTCGCGGGCCACAATAAATGGTACCACAACTGCAGGCGGCCCGCGGGCCGCCAGTTGGACTACCCTGGTCGAGTGTATCTTATTTTGTATTTCGGGAGGTGACGATAATTCCTCCCTCACTAAATGGCGAGATCCGGTGCCGACCTGCGGGTCGCCTTGGGGTGTATTTCCCAGCAAGGAAACGCCCCAGACGGGACCAGCTCTAAGCTCACGACTGGTATCCATACATGTATGGTAGTGTAGTGCACGTAAGTATAAATGGGTGTCAATAAAGGCTGAAGTTGAAACAATGAAGAGGAAGTAAAGCGCGGTCCGTAGCCCGTTTGTTAGGGTACTCCTCCGGCATTCCGGTACGGCTACAGATCAGAGCATCCGTCAGCTAGAATTTTCCTCTAGACATCGGCTGAATTCGAACTATCTACCTAGCTAGAGTCGAAAATCCTGCCATATTCGGCACTTCATTTGTAGCATCTCCCGGACAGAGGCACGTCAGTAACAACAGTTGATGCCCTGAATCAGCTAAGCCACTATTAAGGTGACTATTCATTGTCATATCCTCAGCCCTTATTGACACCCATTTACACTTACATGTACTACACTACCACACATGTGGGCAGACCAGTCGCGAGCTCAGAGCTGGTCCCGGCTGGGGTGGTGCCCGGCTTGTCGGGGAAAATTATTGCAAGCCGTCGTGAAGGTCAGCGAAGGATCTCGTCATCCAACGGGAAAAGATCACCCCCACCTCCCGCGATAAAAACAAGCACAATGCTTTCGTGTCTAATGACCTTGGCAGTTGACGCGTCCGGAATTACTAATCAATCAATCAAACCCAAAGAACAGGCGTGCCCAGAAGCGAATATAATCTAAAAATGCACTATAATGTGCAACTTGCATGGTTGTGAGCTTACGTCATTGAGTGCCACGGGACATTAGCATGGCATTGTTCAGATAAACGATGGAAAACTACCAATCAAAGCAGTTGGTCTCTAGAATTCTTCTCCCGAGAACGGCTGAATTCGACCTAGCTACGTAGCTATTGTAAAAAATCTGCTACCATCGGGACTTAAACTCTAGGAATTCCCGGCCAGACGCACTCTAGTGCCATCAATCGATGCTCTGAGCCACCTAAGTCAGTCATTCCATGGTATATGCTATATAATTAAGTATTTGTGATTAACAAAAGTTCTTCTGGCAACTTGGTGGCCGAGATCGCTGAGGCAGTAGTGTCGTAGTGATCTCCGACCGAAGGGTCGCGGGTTCGAGTCACGCCACGGTCGTGGTTGTATTTGTGTTCGTCCTTCCACCCCTTATCATCAACATTTCGTTTCACCTTCATAGTTACCATAACGTTAATGCCAATAGTGGTCGCTAATGACCTACATGTTAATGCGAAAAATGTAGATTGCATTTCTCGCAGAGAGAATGTGCTAGCACGATTCAGTTTCTCCAAGGAGTCCTTTCACACCTTATCATCACCATTTCGTTTCACCTTCATAGTTATTGTGGTCGCTAATGACCTAGATGTTAATGCGACCAAAAAAAAAAGTTCTTCGCTAACTCTTCCTTCAGGCACGTATTTCACGCTTTGAATCTGCATATACGGTAGTTCAAAGTGTCGCGAAAAATGTAGATTGCATTTCTCGCAGAGAGCATGTGCTGGCACGATTCGGTTTCGTCGAGGGGCGAAATGCGCTTACGACGCTCCCCGGGCGTGCGCCGTGTCGCACGCGGCACGCGTGCCCTCACCCGGAACCGCTGACGGCGCGCGTGCGTGATCCGGTCGGCAGCGCGCTCTCTCACCCGTTAGCAATGCGCACGACGGGCCCACGTGACTGACGTCATCATCGCCAACGAACGTCAACGGAAAGTATTCTTAGGCGCACACCTCGCCCGACACGGGGTGCAGAGGAAACGGATGTCATGACTCAAACGCGTCGAACAAAGCCTATATAGACGGACGTGAGATCATTTATTTGTTGACATAAATAAACAAGTGGGATGGTCTAAATCTTTTTGGGAGAACAGAGCTTTGGTTGTGGAATGCGTTTGGAAATATTCCTGAGTTCATGCGGCTGTGTCATAAACAGGATATTTCTGAGAAATGCCGTGACTCGGCGTGCTAACGAGAGGAGCATTGCCGGATATTTTCACGCTAAGACACCGGCGTCCTGGCGCACTAGACTTGGGTTTTTCTAACGAGGCATCTGAGGGTAGTATCTCCAAGATATAATATGGCATGGATTTTCGCGTCGCTTTTACGAAAGAAACATGTAATTTCATCACTGAAATAAGGAAATTTTTCATTTCAATAGGACTTATAAAAGTACATAATACCAAACAATCGCCTATCGTATATTTGGAAAGTAAAAGAAATGTATATTTTTGCAGAAACGAAGCACCAGAAGCAAGATAGATAATAACAGCTTGTCTGTATTTTTATAAATATTTTATGTGCTTTTATCGTGAATCGGAGGCGGCGAAAGCGGGCAGAACAATGGCGGCGGCGGTGATAACAACGCGGGAGGAGACGGCGATAACGTCGTGAAGGGTCGAAAGTGCGGACATTGGGATGTCTAAAAATGAGTCCTGCGCATTTTATAAGCGTCCTTTGCCCTTTGCGAGGGAAATTTTATTTTAAAACGTGAGGTCGTTTTTGAAAAAAAAAATTGTTTATAATTTGCCTTCAAGCAAAAATTACGCGAAAACTGCTGTGTTTTCAAAAAAAGTGTGCCTGACCTTACTTTAATATCGAACTTTAAAGAAATTCTCTATATCAATATTCTAGTTTTACAATGTCCATTTTTTGTAAATTTTTAATTTACAATTTTCATTCAAAGTAGAATATGCGCAGTTTTTACAAGCGTGTTTCGCTGAATCCCGGGAAAATACCGAAAGAAAAACTTTGGAGCCATTTTTGAGACAATACTTGTTTAAAAATTGCTTAAAATCATGGAACAACTACTCACATTTTGAATAATAATGAATTCACATGAGGTTATTTAAAGATCTGTCTTTGAAGAGCAGATTTTATTAAGGATAAACTATCATGAATATCACAATTAAAGGACAACTGCGAACAAATTTTGCTCGTATATAAGAGAACTCAAAGAGTTCAACGAAATGCACCTACCCATTTTCTTTGTTTTGCACTACCTCCGAAGAAATAAAGCGATACAAGTATTGGAGACCTTAAAAAAAGGAAAGTTAAGTATTTGTGTAAAGTACCCTCGAAAATCAATATATCAGTATTAAAATAGCAAGGTCTTGAGTTCGGTCAGATGGATCAGAGGATATCAATTTTGGAGAAAATTGTCCGATTTGTTTAGCTCCTAGCACTGACTACAGAGAGACGGGCAGACTGAATTTTTACTGTCTACCAATTTTTGTGTATCAAGGAAATCGTGTGTAATCGAAATCAAAACGTGAATTCTGACTACACAACGTGTTAGAAAACATATTTTAATACATATAGGAATAACATTTAGCCAGTTTGTCGACATTAGGGTTCTCTAATACGAGTGTTTCTAAAACAAAATCACCTGTTTTCGCTGTACCGCTAAGTTCAATGCTACATAGGATCAAAATACTCTCTCTTCACTACTAGGTTCACTATTACAACTTAGTAGTAAGCGAGAATGGAGAAAATATTTGTTCCAAAGTTATTGGGAAGGTGTGGACCAACGGAGCGAGACACAAGTAGGGACACATGTTGAAAAATGCGCTGAAGCCCAAGCTTCATACAGCCGCAATACTTCTATGTATGTATAAATATATAGTTCTCGCGATTATTGTCAACTGGCTGCGATCATTTAGCAGCGTCACCATTGCGTGTGCAGTATCGTTGACTGATAGGACCTTGCGAACCCACGGCGATGGGTGTTCGACACTAGCTACATAGTTGGGGCGAATTCAATCACAATCTGGACAATTCTAGCTGTCGGTTGATCTGATCGGTAATTTTTCGTTTTTTGCGGATTAATATCTAGTATATTCCGGAGTAGTGCGCTAAAAGATTGGTCTCAGACAGCGCGCGATCTTTCTTGTCTCTTCTTGTCCTGTAATTTCTTCTTATACACTTTCACTCATATTCATTTACTACACTAAGACCTGCTGAGATACTAGTCGGGAGATTAGAGGTTGTTCTCATTGAATCATTGCTATAATGGGAGAGATACCTGGGGAAAACTCCTTAATCTGTCATGTAAATCGACACCGGATCTCACAAGTGGGAACGGAACACCATCTCCAGGCATATGTTACTCAACTTACGGGACTAATGATCTAAGCAGTTGACGCACCGTAATAACTCCTCTCACTAATTCACATCAAATTTTTAGCAAACAAAGTTGGCAAACGTGACATAGCGTACCTATATTCGCACTCTCTAGTTTTGTTCACGGATTCAATAGAGAGTGGATTGTCCCCGACTGCCAGCACACTGTGAGCTGGGAGTTGGAAACCATCATTATGACAATGTTTATTACAGAAGTTTAATTCGAACCAATGATTTAAATCTTGATTCCCACCACTGATTTGAACCAGTAAGTTAAATTATTCCTACGATTGAGCTTGATACAAACCTCTTCTTCCAGCGCACTATGAGTTGGATGGCGCAGACTATCAACTGTGTCTATGATAAAACTTTGATTTAAACAGTTAATTACATTCTTGATTTCTAACATTGATTTAAACTAATGAGTTGAACTTGATTCACTTCATTGGCTTACAGTATCTCGTCATAAACCTCTGCTTCCGGCGCTATTGTGAGCTGGCAGTCGGGAACTTCTACGTTGATGATATAACATTGCTTTAAAACATTGCATTGGTTCTTGATTTCTACCATTCATTTGAACTAATGAAGAGAACTTGATTCCTACAATTGTCTAATGTATCTCGACACAAACCTCTTTTCTCAGCGCACGGTGAGCTGAGAGTCGGGGACTACCAACCATCACAACGATGCCTATGATGGGACTTTGATTTAAACCATTGATTGTAATCTTGATTTTTACAGTTTATTTAAACAAGTGATCGAAACTTAACTCCTACTTATAATACGTCGACACAAATCTTGGTCCCAGCTCACGGTGAACTCTCAACCACGATGAAGATGCCTATGAAGACATTACCTCTGCACATAGCACACGGTGAGCTCTTAATCATGATGCCCATGCCTATGATGACATTACCTCTGCTCCCAGCGCATGGTGAGCTCTTAAACCTGATGACGATGCATATGAAGACATTATCTCTGCTCCTAGTACACGGTGAGCTGACAGTCGAGGATCATCAACTATGAGGCCCCTGCCTATGAAGACATTACCTCGGTTCCCAACGAACGATAGGCTCTTAACCGTGACGACGACACCTATGAAGATGTTACCTCTGTTCCCAACGCACGGTGAGCTCTTAAACGTGACGACGAAACCTATGAAGCCATTATCTCTGCTCCCAGCGCACGGTGACCTCTAAACCATGACAACGACACCTACGAAGCCATTACTTCTGCTCCCAGTTCACGGTGAACTCTTAACCATGACGACGATACCTATGAAGCCATTACCTCTTCTCGCAGTGCATGGTGAACCCTTAACCATGACAACGACATCTATGAAGCCACTACCTCTGGTCCCGGCGCACGGTGAGCTCTTAACCATGACGACGACACCTATGAAGCCATTACCTCTGCTCCCAGCGCACGGTGAGCTCTTAACCATGAGGACGATACCTATGAAGAAGCCATTACCTCTGCCCCAGTGCGCGGACGGTGAGTTCTCAACCATGAGAACGATACCTATGAAGAAGCCATTACCTCTGCTCCCATCGCACGGTGAGCCTGTGCCCGGGGCGCCGTCGCCGGCGGAGGCGCAGGCGCGTGCGGGCGAGGGGCGCGGCGCCGGCGGCGGCGGCGGCCGCGGGGCGCAGCGACGCGAACAGCTGCACGAAGGAGTCGCGGTCGAGGGCGCGCACGCGCACGGCGTAGGCGCCCGCGGGGGCCTCCCCGGGCGGCAGGCGCAGCGCGCGCAGCTCGCGCCCGGCGCGGAACTCGGCGAGCGGCGTCTCGCCCGGCGCCGCCGCCACCCACGCGCGCCACGCCGACGCCCCGCCCGCCGGCGACGACGCGTTGCCCGCGCCCAGCGGCGGCGGCGGCGGCAGCACCACCGCCGGCACGTCGCCCACGCTGTTGGCGTCGCGGTGCTCCGGGTCCGGCGCTGGCAACACGCACGGCGTTCGATCTAAATCGCTCGCCAACGTCTTGATTTAAACATTCATTCAAGCCATTGATTTAATGTACAAAACAGAATTTAAATAAATCTTGTACCTTAATTTAAATCAATGATTTAAATTTGATTTAAACCGATGATTAAAATCTGATTTAAACCGATAATTTAAATCTGATTTAATCCATCGATTTAAAATTGACTTAACCGATGATTTAAATTTGATTTAATCCATCCATTTTAAAATCGATTTAAACCGATGATTTAAATTTGATTTAATCCATCGATTTAAAATTGATTTAAACCGATGATTTAAATTTGATTTAATCCATCGATTTAAATTTGATTTAAACACATGATTTAAATTTGATTTAATCCATCGATTTAAAATTGATTTAAACCGATGATTTAAATTTGATTTAATCCATCCATTTTAAAATTGATTTAAACCGATGATTTAAATTTGATTTAATCCATCGATTTAAAATTGATTTAAACCGATGATTTAAATTTGATTTAATCCATCGATTTAAAATTGATATAAACCGATGATTTTAATTTGATTTAAGCCATTGATGTAAATTTGATTTGAAACATTGTTTTAAATTTGATTAAAACCATTAAATTAAATTTTGATTCAAACCATTGGCTTAAATTTGATTCAAACTGTTGATTCCAATCATTGCGAAATGTTTTGATTTAAACCATTCTTAAAATTTTTTAAGTAAACCATTGATTAAAATGTTGATTTAAGCCATTAAATTATTTTAGAATGAAATAATTGATTAGAATTTTGATTAAAATGTTACTTGAATTTTGATTTATACCACTATCACCCAAAACCTCCAAATCAAATCCTTTGCCGGCACGTCTCCAATGTACTTGGGGTGATCCGGATTGAATGCTAAGAATACACACACACACACACACACACACACACACACACACACACACACACACACACACACACACACTTGGGACTAAAGTTTTGAGGATTTAAATAAATTAAAGAAAAATAAGTTACATCTATATTTAAAGTTTCATTCAAATTGTTGATTTAAGTAACGACTTAAAGCATGATTTAAACAATTGATTTAACTAATGACTGAAATCTCCTTTCTAATAACTACATAAATTTTAATTTAATCCATTGAATCAAATCTTGATTAAATCAGTTGTTTTAAACTTCGAATCAGTTAGGAACGTTGCGAATGAGTGACAGCCCTGCCATTCATTCCTTTTTTAAGAACAACATTCGACAAATATTCAGTACATAAATGTGCTTAATTTGTGAAGAAGCCTGTTCAAGTTTAAGAATGACCATGAACAAACAATGGTCGCCGTGGGACATCGGCTTAAAAATCTCCCACGTAACCTCCACTGATGTGTTCACCAAAGGAGCATACATTGCTGAGCAAAGAGGTGAATACATCGTTCTAGCACGTCATGATAGATGCAACACTCAATAAATTAACTAGCAAAAGAGACAACGGTCAGCTCACGACTGATTTCAAAAATCTCACATTCGCTTTCTAACATGGTGACGAATACAATCTTATTTACTGATACAAACTGTTCATGTCCACTCTGTATTCAGTTGAGACAAATACGATTTAGTACATATTTTGAAGGGAGGTGACGCTACGTGTACATGTACTCACTGGCGTGGAGGTCGGCGAGCGGATCAGGCCGCAGGGCGACGGACCAAATGATGCTGGAGGTGCAGGGCGTCACCGTGATGGACAGCGGACCCTCGCGTTTCCGCTTGTGGAAGAGGAACCTGCAACAGGGCACCGTTTCTGCATCATTCTCAGGCTGCATATACACCAACAAGAAGTGGTGACATCATTATACCTACACAATAACTAACTGCAGTTTCTGCAGTTTATAAGCGTCCGATGCGCTGTTGCAATCGCAACACATTACTACGCACATTTCTGATCGGCAGTTTTCCGTGGTTTCTCCGATCAACGCTGGGCGAATGCCGGGGCAGTACCCTACCAAACGGGCCACGGACCGCGCGCGATCTGTCTTTCCTCTTCCTTGTCCTATCCTCTCCCCTTACACACACACACAATAACATGCTCTACACTACAACATATTCCGGGAGAACGGTCGGGAGCTTGGAGCTTGTCCCGGCTGGGGCGGTGCCCCGCTGGTGGGAGAGTCCTGGTTAGGGGGAAACCCCACTAGCCGACGGTAGGTCGGCGCCGGATCTCGCCATCCAGCGGGGGAAGATCACCGCCATCTCCCGAGAAAAAACATGCACTACACTAACGGGACTAATGACCAAAGCAGTTGAAGCGCCCGGAAACACGAAAAAAATCAATCAACTACGCACATTGCATCACGGAGTGCATGTTTCTTCACGGGAGATGGCGGTGATCTTCCCTCGCTGGATGTCGAGATCCGGCGCCGACCTACCGTCGGCTAGTGGGGTTTCCCCCTAACCGGGACTCTCCCACCAGCAGGACACCGCCCCAGCCGGGACAAGCTCTAAGCTCCCGACCGGTCTCCCGGAATATGTGGTAGTGTAGTGCATGTTAATGTAAGTGTGTGTGTAAGGGGAGAGGATAGGACAAGGAAGAGGAAGGACAGATCGCGCGCGGTCCATGTTCCGTTTGGTAGGGTACTGCTCCGGCATTCGCCTGGTGTTGATCGTAGAAACCACGGAAAACTACCGATCAGAGCAGTCGGCCGCTAGAATTCTCCTCCAGACAGCAACTGAATTCGACCTAGCTGAAAAGCTAGTGTCGAAAATCCTGCCACCGTCAGGACTCGAACCTGGGACCTCCCGGTCAGAGACGCTGCAGTGACATCAGTTGATGTACTGAGCTACCGCTCCCGGTCGTCACCTCCCGAGCAAAAACATGTACTATACGTATGGGATAAATTACCTTAGCAGTTGGCGTGCCTAGAATCACTTGTAATCAATCAATCAATCAACCAGAGAGTGACCAATGACGACCGACCCAGCTAATTAGTCAGGGTTCGCCAATAGACCCGAAACTAAAACATCCCTCGATACAAATCTACAAGAGACGAACTTTTATTTATTGATTTATTTATTCATTTATGTATTTATTTAATGAGTTAATATTGATTTATTTGTTTAACATGTAAAACAGTTAAAAGCTAAGTGAGACATACTGTGGAGAGAAGCGTGTTATGAACACGTTTTCTTGATTTCTTGGATCCCAACTCTCACACACAGGTATGAATAAGGGTGGAAATGAGCGTTTTTGCAAGAATTTGTAAAAAGAATCGCTTCCGTGTAGTAAAAAGTATATTTAAAGGCAAACTACCTACAGATTTTTCTATTTTCCCTCGCCGCGCTCTTCGTTAAAGAATCTTATTACTTACTGCTGCGAGAACGTGAAGAACAATTACTTGAATAAACATATTCCTCACCTAACTGTAGAAAACGTGCACATATATTGAAGCTACATTTATGTCCATAAGCAAAGAAAGCTCTCAGATTTAACTCAACTATCAAGGAAATTGGACAAAAATCCCGATCAATATGGGTTGGCGACCAAGAAGTTGAGATAAAATATTTGTTACAAGCATATTTAGTCTTTTAGAATTATTCTGTCCAAATAGTATTCCTCACGACACAAACGTCTGCATGAAAACTAATCCTTTCTCTTTGAAAATCTCTTGATTATTGAAAAATATTTTTGCTTTTCAGATGTCATATACCCTCATTTACAAACAGCGCTTGTTATTTCCGGATGTAACCAGGAAAAGGCACTAACTAGGAGGATGAAACCACACGAAACTCGATACGGCCTGAGCGACAGCCCGAGACAAGATTGTAAATAGATCTCTGGCGCTCTCTAGACAAACCCCTTGGGCGTTCTGACCTCACAACCAGATTTCTCTGCAACGGCGGGAGGCCTGATCACAAAGCGACCGCCTGTTTATCTGACACAGTCCCCGGCATTTCACGCTCAATTCTGTTTGCTTCCCGAAGTCAACAGAACAAGCAAAAGGCTAAGGCAGCGCCGCGGTCGGCAGAGAGAGGTATTCGGTCGAAGAGAAGCGGCAGGTGCGGTGACGGAGAAAGCAACAGTGACCTCCTCACTAACACCATAATCTGATACCCAATAAAAAATCGACCACTGATGTGGCTGTTAATAGGGAACATATTTGCAATTGAATACATATTTTTAAACGAACAAAATACCTGCATTAAATAGTTTTTTTAAGTTTATGAGACATTTTGAATAAATTAAAGGAATTTTTTTTATATTTTCAATTTTTTGCGAATAATTACATATTTTTACTTATTTAGGTAAAATTACGTATATTTATGCACACCCTAAGGTTATGAAGACCAGTATTTACTGTGAAGGGATGTCTTCGTGCTAACCACACGCACCCCTTATCACATGGCCGAGAGGCTGGGTCACCGCTAGTCGGCCAAGGCCCGTAACGGGCTGTCGAGCCAAAGAACAGGAATATATTTTTATATATTTTACCTATGTTTACCCATTTAATTGCATTGTAATATATTTATACAACGAAACGGAACATTTCAGACAAGTTTTTCAATGCTTCTGTGTATCAACGGATTATGAGCGGATCACTATCATAATTTCTACGATCACTAGACTTTCTCCGTTAATTGTTAAACTTACTCCATTCCCCTTCATCTTGGAAACCGCGTTCTCGTATTCAAGAATGTGTGGATGTTTGCGAAGCAGAAGGAATCTCAAACATGTGCTTGTTCACGGATTCCATGCGCAACTCGATAGAAATCTGACTAATATTTTGTAGAGATCATTCATTGTCTTATTAAGTTTCCTACACGTCGCCTAGAAACTTGCCAGGGACGCGAAATTCGTAACTAATTCATGAAATCTCGTGCTTCGTAGGCATAATCCATTCAGAGGTGATATCGAGCTTAACTAGAATACTCCTTTTGGATGTGGTGTGATCGATACGTGACAATTGTTTTCAGTACATTGATTTCAATTAGAAAAATAATGTTTCATTTTGAGCATGGTGCATGTTCCCTTTGAACCCCACCTCTTCGAGAGCCATTACTGTGTATACGGTACGACTGATGTATGTAACGAATTAAACTCGTATTATCTGGTGAAGACCAAATACTTTTGTAGTGGTAGAACTTCCTTATAGCCGGTCTGAATGCACTGTAAGACCGGATCGGTGACTTTTAGGGTTCAAAATATGAAAATAATTGTATAGTGCAATGCAATAATATTTTATTTTACATATTTTACATATTTTTCTTCTATATTTAAAAAAATATATGTACTTATTTTGCTCTTTTATTATAATAAAATTTCCCCATGTTATTAATATTATTATTATTTGTATTGTCGGCCATGTGTCGTTCAATAGTTCTTTCCGCAATTTCACAATCTTATAAGAAAAATTTATATACATAAATATCAGAAAACATACTGAAACTCGAATCGCTTTTGACCCACAACACTAACACATCGTGGAGAATAAGTTTTATTCGTTTCATTATGATGTCCGTACCAAACTTGTTTCTTTAAAAACTATTAGATGCAACTAGTCTGTACAATTAACGTCTTCAATCGATTATAAGAAAGGAAAATATTAATAAATAATAATAAATTAATAAATATAAATATAAGTAATTTTGTGTAAGTAATTTTGTCATCTTCTGTTGTCGGTCGCGCAAAAACGCAAATTTTTATTCATTTCATTCCCATTACCCCTACACCAACACCTCATAGGTAAACTCAACATTCCTCAACATTGAACTAAACTAACTTAACTAACTTAAACTCAACATTAAACATTTGCATTTGCAATTCAGAAATTTTCATTGCCATTGTTTCAAGACCATATTTAAATAACAGTTTTAATTAAAAATATCTATCTTCAAAACTCGGGTTGTAGGAAGATGCTGAAAAAAATTTACACTTCTATAATTTTGGAAAACACTGCGAGTTCAACAAAACTGGGATCTGTCTTATTTTCCCGTCGCTTTAAAAACAAAGTTGAAAATTAGCATTTGCAATTTCCAAAAGTTCAGATAATTTCACTGACTTTATTCTTTAAAGAATCATTCTTTAAAGAATATATTTCTTTAAGAAAAAAATATATACCTTCAAAGCTGTAGTTGAAGGAAGACCCGAAAAACCTTTTGCAATTTTCGGAAATTTAGGGAGTTCAAGAAAAATGGGACCGGTGCTATTTATTGAACGTTATTTGCTCTATCCAAACCAACAATTTACTCAAAAAAATTTTGAGCTAATTTTGGGAAGATTTTGAAAATGTCGTTGAGGCTTCACGCAAAGTACCCTCAAAAATCAAAATATCGTTTTCAAACTTGCTGTCATTCGTTCAGACTAATCGGAGAATATCAGTTTTGTAGAAAATTGCCTGACCAGATTAAGCTCTAGAGTTGTCCACAAACAGTCAGATGGAGACTGAAAGATAGAATCTGAAAAAAAATCTTTCTAGACTTATAACAAAAGGCGGAGATCCTATTTTGGTAAACTCTGTGTATTGGAAAATCGCAAAAGTTACAAATGATGCGAGAAAGTACGAGCTGTTATAGCCCCACTGGTATTGTCATGCGCCAGTGTATGACAGCAGCTGGGGTGGGGGGTCGGTGGGGTAGTGGGAGAGGGTGTCTGCGCTTCTCTCCGTGGCTAGTGCACAAAGCCTGGGCCCGCGGGCTCAGAGGAACACAACAGAGAACTTCAAACGGGGCGGGCTAATCCCCGAACAAACAGTTTCGGTATTTTTAACGGCGCGCTCGCGGCCGCCTATCTCCCAACTCCTTCCGCTCCGCCTCGCACCGGCTGAGGTGGCTCTGGGCATCTGTTGATGTCACTGCAGCGCCTCTGGTCGGGAGGTCCTAGGGTTCAAATGTCGATGGTGGCAAGATTTTCGACACTAGCTAGATAGCTAGGTCGAATTCAGCTTCTGACTGGGGAAGAATTCTAACGGCCTGCTGCTCTGATCGATTGTTTTTCGTGATTCTCCATATGTTAGGCGAATGCCGGAGCAGTACCCTCCCTCCCCCCAAAAAAACTACACGGACTGTGCGTGATCATTCATTCCTCTTGTTTGTCTTATTCTCACCCCTTATTTACACATACTTACAGTTTCATGGCTTACACTACCACGCACGACGGAAGATCAGTCGGGAGCTTAGAGCTCATCGCGGCTGGGGCGGTTCCCCGCTGCAGGGAGATACCTTGTTTAGGGAAAACCCATTAGCCAACGTGTTGGCGTCGCGAGATCTCACCACCCGGCAGAGGAGATTACCACCACCTCCCGAAGAAAAATTATGCACTACACTTACATGACATATAGATTTTTTCGTCTTTCCGGGCGCGTCAACTGCTTTGGTCATTATTCCCGTGTAGTGCATGTTCTTTTCTCGGGAGATGGTGGTGATCTTCCCCCGCTGGATGGCAAGATCCAGCGCCGACCTACCGTCGGTTAGTGGAGTTTCCCCTAACCAGGACTCTGCCAACAGCGGGACACCGCCCCAGCCGGGACAAGCTCTAAGTCCCCGACCAGTCTCCCGGTATGTGGTAGTGTAGTTCATGTTGGTGTAAGTGTGTGTGTGAAAGGGGAGAGGATAGGACAAGAAAGAGGACAGATCGCGTGCGGTCCGTGGCCCGTTTGTTAGGGTACTGCTCCGGCATTCGCCTGGTGTTGATCTGAGAAAGCACGGAAAACTACCGATCAGAGCTGCCGGCCTCTAGAATTCTCCTCCAGACAGCGACTGTATTCGACCTAGCTGAAAAGCTAGTGTCGAAAATCCTGCCGCCGTGGGGAGTGGGAACCTAGGACCTCCCGGTCAGAGGCGCTGCAGTGACATCAGTTGATGCACTGAGCTACCGCTCCCGATCACTACAGGACTAACGACCCGGTCACTACAGGACCCCAAACACTTACAGGACTAACGACCTCAGCAGTAGACGTTCCCAGAAACAGGAACTAAATGATCAATCAATCCGCCTTGCGGCTTTCAGTCCCGCCACGTCACGATCCACTCCGGTCTGACTTCCCCTTCAGACTTTGTCTTTCGGACGTATCCCGATTGCATCCCGCGGACAGATTTTCCTAAGTCAAAAAGGTATATCCCGATTGAATTTCGCGGATAGTTCTTCCTAAGCCAAAAAACATAGTCTGATTGCATCCCACGTACAGTGTTTCCCAAGCCAAAATGGCAAAATTCGATTTCATCCCGCGGACAGTTTTTTTCGAAGCCAAAAAGGTATATCTTGATTGCATTCCGTTCGATTTTTTTGTGAGTACAAGGGAGAGCTCGCTCAGGTATCCATTCTTCCAAGATTGCGTTTTCAATTTCACATTTGAAGAACGTGGAAAGGAAAATGAATATCTTTTAATTTTGTTGGTTTTGTATTGTAATGGCATCATTGATAAGGAAAGCTTCCTTCTTTTGGAATCCAATTGTATGGAATATTATTCATTTTCATCACATTAGCACATTTCTACCCATATTTTGGGCGGCTCTGAGGACGAGAAAAAATGGACCCAAAGTCTGCCTTAAAATTTTCAAGAATTGAAATAATTATATTTTAGATTGCATACAAAATTCCATAGATTCTGTCACGTTTATCGGCATTCGGAGTTTTCTATCGATTTGTGCGATCATCTATTTGCATTACTCATGAATTGAATGTTAAGTAAATTACATCCTCCTTGCTCGTCCAAAATTTCGGGGATGCAGACGGGCTTTCCCCCGTCAGGGAACCAAAAGTGAAAAGGGATTCTCTGAGTTTGATTGATTCATTTTTATCAGTATTTCCGGAAGCGTCAACTAACGAGTCCCGTAAGTGTAGTGCATGTTTTTCCTCGGGAGGTGGTAGCGGTGAATTTCTCTTATTGAATGGCGAGATCCGGTGCCGACCTACCGTCAGCTAGCGGGGTTTTCCCCAAACACGTACCTCCAACCAGCGGGGCACCGCCCCAGCCGGCACAAGGTCTAAGCTTCCGACCGGTCTCCCGACATGTGTGGTAGCGTAGTGCATGTTAGTGTAAGTGTGTGTTTGTGTGTGTGTGTGTGTAAGGGGAGAGGATAGGACAAGGAAGAAGAAGGAATGGTCGCGCGTGATCCGTGAACCGTTTGTTAGGGTAGTGCTCCGGCATTCGCTTGGTGTTGATCGGAAAAATTACGGAAATCTATCCCTAGAATTCTCCTTCAGGTAGCGACTGCATTCGACCTAGCCGACAAGCTAATATCGAAAATCCATTCACGTCGGGACTCGAACCTAGGACTTCGAGATCAGAGGTACTGCGGTGAGATCAGTGATGCCCCGAGCAACCTCTC
Source organism: Teleogryllus occipitalis (assembly GCA_011170035.1). Taxonomy (NCBI): domain Eukaryota; kingdom Metazoa; phylum Arthropoda; class Insecta; order Orthoptera; family Gryllidae; genus Teleogryllus; species Teleogryllus occipitalis. The sequence goes on along the minus strand of BLKR01000097.1, from coordinate 774,885 downwards.
CCTGTAGGATTCACTGAGAAAAGTACGTGAGGGTAATCTGAGCTCGGGGTGCAAACGGACGATCTCCGCTCTATCACCATCGCTGCATCCCGCTGTCCAATCCTCAACGTTAACCTACTCTACCTGAGTTTAGCAAGGAGACAGAAATGCCACTCCACTATAGGGAATGAGACCAGGAGGTGCTAAGATTCGATTCACAATGATAGAGGATTTTGGCACTAGCTAAATAGCTAGATCGAATTAGACCGCTGTCTAGAAAGGAACTCTAACGGCCAGCGATATAGCAGTTGACCTACCGATAAATCAATCAATCAAACCTGCAGCCGTAATTCGTACTTGGGACTGTTTGCTTGAAATCTCTGCACCACCCACCTTGTCAGGATGGAAGGAAGAGAGTTGAAAGTTGATACAAGGTGGGGAGTTCCACAATACGACAATACATGGGTTAACATCCATTGTTAATTGATTGATTATTTTGTTTCCCGGTGCGCCAACTACTATTGTCCTTAATCCCGTAATTGTATTGCATGATTTTATAATGGGAGGTGACAGTGAGCTTTCCCCAGCTGGATGGCGAGATCCTATGCCGACTTACACGTCTGCGGTTTCCCTAACTAGGTATCTTCCAGCATCGGTGCCCCGCCTCATCTAGGTCAAGCTATAAGCTTCCGAATGGTCCTCCGACATGTGTGGTAGTGTAGTGCATATAAATCTAAGTGTGTGTAAGTAAGGAGCAGAGATAGGTCGAGGAAGAAAGAGGAAAGATCACTCGCGGTCCGTGACCCGTTTGTTAGGGAATTGGTTCGGTTGGTTGGTTGGTTGATTGCTTTTTTCGTGTTTCCGGGTGCGTCAACTACTTTGGTCATTATTCCCGTTAGTGTAGTGCATGATTTTTTCTCTCGGGAGATGGCGGTGATCTTCCCCCGCAGGATGGCGAGATCCGGCGCCAACCTACCGTCGGCTTCCCCCTAACCAGGACTCTCCCACCAGCAGGGCACCGCCCCAGCCGGGACAAGCTCTAAGCTCCCGACCGGTCTCCCGGAATATATGGTAGTGTAGTGCATGTTAGTGTGTGTGTGTAAGGGGAGAGGATAGTACAAGGAAGAGGAAGGGCAGATCGCGTGCGGTCCATGGCCCGTATGGTAGGGTACTGCTCCGGCATCATTGGTTCGGCATTCGCTTGGTGTGGTTCGGGGAAATGAGTAACTATCAGAACAGCAATCCGCTAGTATTCTCCCCCTTCAAGCGACTGAATTCGATGTAACTATCTAACTAGTGTAGATTATCTGCCACTGTCGAGACTTGAACGCTGAGATATTCCGGTCAGAGGCACTGCAGTGACATCATTTGATGCTTTGAGACTTATATACCTGTCCGAACATGCATTCTGAGGCGGGTTTCGAACCCGCAACCTTGCAAGTCCGCCAAGATCCCCATTGTCCGGTTCGGCTGTATCTGTTTATTAACCGTCGCAATTTTAAATTCCTCTCCGAAACCTCACATACATTTCGGTGTTTTCTCTCTACCGAAAGTTCAATGAACTTGGTCACAACGAAGTTGGAGGAGAAAGAGGCCGAAAAAACATGCATCGGCCACGTGTCTCGTGGCACGTGGCGGATAGGATACAGAGCCGATGCTAATTTTGGTAGATGCAGCTTGTTTTCCTGGTTTCACCCTTTTCCGTTTGCCTGTGAACTTCCCCGTGCTATCCCATTACGCAATAGAGCAGCTTGTTTATCTGTGCTTCCTGGGTAGTTTCTTCGAATGCCATTACACATGTTTGTTTCCGTATTTTCGTCAGAGCTGAATATTGCGGATAAGATCAATAATTTTTTGAGACATTTTTAAGAATATAAAAAGAACAGAGGAAAGGTGATTCACAAGGGTGAGCGCTGATGACACTGTGCGTTTTTCAAAGCATGGAGAAATTACGACAGCTAGGAATACAAGACAACCTCGACATATTCAATGAATGGACAAAAATTTGGAGAATTAAAATAAATCCAGATAAAATGCAGGCAAAAATTTTCACCCTACGATACCCTATCACCCCTCCCCAGTTAATTATACACAACGAAAATATTCCCTGGGTACCAAGTAAAACAGCAGTCAAGTATCTAGGAATGCAACTTGACACAACAAAACTAAATTGGAAAACACACATCCCCACAACAGGAACAAAAACACCGGCAAAAATGTCCCAAACTTACGCTCTAATTAACAAAAAAATTTCCCTTAAAATAGAGGCCGGAATAATAATTTACAAATCAATAATTAGACCAACAATGACGTACTCATACCCGATATGGGGAAATGCAGCAAAATATAAGATAAACATACTGCAAATTATAGAAAATAAAGTTCTAAGAATTATCATTAAAGCCCCATGGTTTACTTCGAACAAGCAAATCCACCATGAACAGCAAATTCCCACAATAAAAGAACACATTGCCAAACTGTCCGAAGATTTCTTTTCATCACTCCCTACATCCCCCAGCGCCTCCTTATTCAACCTTGGACGCATAGCAGAAACGAACTTACGTATAAATTCACGCTTCCCAAAAGACAGATTCCGACCACCATAAAACAGCAGACAATCGGCTTCAAATGATATAGCCTCCATCGAATAATCATATCAACGATCAATCTCTGTAATTCAATTTTCTTTCAAAAACAATTAAAATTTTTCAACATAAACCAAAAACATTAAACGCACCTATTCAGGGCACTCACAGTTAGGAAATAAACCAAAAATTATGTACGTTTCTATTCACAACCCTGAAAAACATGTATGTATGTTGAACAGGAAGACAATAAATTTTTAAAAAATGAAAGAAATAAATTTGAGGCGTTGTTTGCCGTAAGTGTTTATTGCTGTTTTTTGGTCGCACTTCTTCAGTGCTATTCTGATTCTACTGCGCGTCCTGGTATAGAAAAAGCAGCTCTACATCATCAGAAACATCCTTTGGTATCATTCTCACGCCAAAGGATGTTTCAATATGATAAAACGAAAAATTACAAAGAAAAGTATTCTTGACTCCTTTTCATGAATAATACGAGTTTTTGTCTACTCGCCCTTAGTATATGGTCACATTGTTATAATCAGTAATGACTGAAATTGAGAAATTTACTATTTTGTAAATATCCCCTTTACATTGTGGTCAGACAGAATGAACCGAGATTCATTAATATTAATGTTATTGTCCACTCATGTAAATGGATAATTATTACATATTTGCATATTATTATATTCAAAATTACATTCATTATTACATTATTGCATATTATCACATATTTGCATATTATTAATCAAATCAAAACTACTAACAAATACCATGTAGTTGCAGAAAGATTTAAGATTTCTACTTTTTCGGTTTCACATTTTCTAAACTTATAGAAGTAATGATTGGTTCTTCATCGTCTACTAAACAAAGAACAATTGCAGATAATCTTTACAAAATTACTTCTGGAACAAATGAGAGAAAAAATCATATTTGTTTTCCGGTAATTTTTGATCCGTAACAGCAACAGGATACTGATTGGTCTTTAAATTAAAGTAAAATCGTAAAAGAAATTTCCAGGAGAAAATAAGCAAGAAGGAAAATATCAAAGCGAAGAAACATAATGAAATAAACATTTTAGGTGATTCTTAAGCCTTTATAATAAATGTTTACTTTATCATTTAGTAGAGATCGTAAAATTATTTATTTATTCTACTATTTAAACTGTATATGAACTTTACATTGCTAAGTTGCTGGAAGCAACGTTTTGGTCCTTTTATTTGACCTGCACTAGGGCTACAATAAACATTTTCGATGATTTTTACACAAAATGAGTAGATGTTAGGAATAACATAATACATGCACAGAATATTAAACAATTAAAAACCAAATTAATATGTACCATGTTAGAATCTGTTATTTTATTTCATAAATTAGTTTTTTGTTAATATTTGGGAAAAATCGTAAAAGTCGTATGGTTAAATGTTTTCACAGACAGAGGGACAGTCTGGCGTTTTAATAAAACTACATTTATAAAAGACAAAAGTATTAAAAACAACAATATTAAAAATAACTACTATTTAACTGAAAGTGTGCATTTCCTTCAGAATGAGGAAGCAATTTTTTCGGCATTACAAGAATTTCTTTTTACTACTTGTACACTCTGTAATTACTAGTGAAGGAGAAAGTGTTAAGTTCTAACATACACAGATCAAAATATGCAAATAAATGCACTACAAAATCAAATTTTATCTGATGTTCCCGACACATTATATTTAAAAAAATTAAAACCTTCAAATATTACTCGTTTGAGACGAATTCACGTCTAAAGGAATTGATTACATCAATAATCCAAAGGAAAGAAAATACCAATTCAAAAAGAGTCGGTTCCGGAATGGATTTCTGAATGGAATCTGTGCAATACGAACGGAATTATTGCTCTCGACTGCTGTAGCTTCGCCAAAACGTTCGCTTATCGGTGAACAACACAGCGTCACCGCTAGTACAATTAAAGCAACCACAGAAACAGTGGCAGCGGCTTCTTCCATAGGCAAGGTAGGCATTATCTACCCTGATGAATATGTACTAGTATAAGAATAAAGTATAAGAATAAGAATAAAAAATAAATGAGAATATTTGGTTAGGGTATTATTCAGTTTTGGTATAGTTTTATTCATCCAGAAGTGTATAATGAATAGACATCGGATGTTTAGGCACTAAAAAATAGTCTTTTAGGTGCCTAAAAATGCACTGAAAATGTCAAGAATAAGGAGAAAAAAGGCACTGTCATAAGTTTCATACATAATAAAATGGAAAAATTGTAATTTTTATTATATTATTTTGTAAACTTAAATGCACAAAACCCGTTCGTACGTTTTAATGTAAAACTAGATTTACATATTTACAACTCGTCTACATTTTATTCTTAATAGTTTCCATTAACCACTAATATTTGCATATTACCAGTAACTTTTCAAGGATCGCAATTTCAAATTTGCGACGACTGGGAGACAAAATCAGTTTCAATGTGAAGGATATCTGAACTCTGTGACTGGCATATATTTTAGCAGCCCAACACTAGCAACACTGAAACCTTCTGGGAATTTATATTTATTTCCACTTAAAATTTCGGTGCCCTCGGTGTATTGTCAATCGCCCATGATCTCAGATTGTTGGTATACTTTTCAGGAATTCTTTCGTAATTTGAAATACTAAGACGTGAATTGAAGGTTTCGTAATAAATGGTCATGTTGGAACATAGCCGATTTTCCGATATCTTAGCATTGTATATAAATAAAATAAATAAAAGCTAAAATAGATATAGAAAAGGTATTTATGCAAAAATAGGCATTTATGCTAAAATAAGCAAAAATAAGCATTATAAAACTTCGTCACGTCATCATTTGTCAGGATTCTTGTACATATATTATCAGTCTTTAAATAAGTTCTCTAGAAAAAAATGGGCATTTCCCTAAACATCCGATGTCTAATAATGAACATTTTATTATCGTGGCACGAGTCATATTTCCATTTCAAGTGATTTCTACCAGCCTGTGTGCCGTTCGATATCTCTATTCTCTTCCCACAGAGACTTGCGCCCACTTGCACCTCTCAGGGCAGGCATGCCCGGACGCTGCCTCGCTGCGGACCGTATTCTGAGAAAAGGCCCCGTAGTGAGCCTGAGACAGTAGCATGCCATGTCCATGCTTGATACACACGCGTTGAATTGATGCCTTATTTTACGTGGCCAGACTCAGGCCATGGGGCCTTCTCTTCCGTCTGACCACGCAAATTTCGTTACGCTCCTTTCACCTACTAGGGAAGAAAGGAGGTATTACTTGGACGAAAAAACAGGCAATTTGAATTTAGCTCAGAGGCTTCATTTAGGCTTGAGGATCTTTTACATACAGTAAATCTACTAACATGGGACAGCCGGCTTTACTTCCCTTCCGAAGGAAGGCGTACGAATGATTTTTTCGCCCTTGAAAAACGCGTTGGGCGTAGGCCAGCGCATTCTGCTGCTGCCTGCGCGCACGGGAGACCAGTCAATTGCAAGTCGCACAGAGAGTGCGTTTACTGTTTCTTGACAAGTTAACAAGCGGAGGAAGTAATTATTATTTGGGCAGTATTTATTTTTTCATTTTAAATCTGCAAGCTGCGGAGTTTTGCTTTATTTGTTTTTACGTATACGTCTGATTTTACGTTAATATTATGAAAGATACAGTCAACATACACCGTTATCTCGTCTTGATGATATAGAAAAGAGAAAGAATGGTTGGTCATCGTGCTGGCAAGAAAAACGCAAGAAGACTCCTTCCTTCGTGGTATGATTCACACAAATGGCTAACATATAGTGAAGTTAAAGTTAAGATTTATTATTGGCCTTGTCTTTTACTGTCAATTAAGGAGAGTACTTAGACTAGAGATGGTTATTTTGACATTAAAAAATTATGAAAAGCTTTAAAAAACATAAAGTGTCAAAAGGTCACATATGTAATTCAGTGAACATTAAATGTCAAAAAGAAATTGAATCTCATTTCTGAATTATTGTCAGAACCACACAGACTCGGAACACATTTTTAGAATCTGAATATTTTGAAATCACTTCTGCGCGAGCATTGTGGAAAGAATGCTTTTGATGTAGCGATAACAGTGAGACAATTGTTTTCAATAAATTAAATAAAATTACAAACTAGAGGTGCTACAGAATGGCACAGACTTTCTTGACTTAATTTTTCTAATATCCATCGTATGGACTGGTTTGAAGGTCTTTCTCCATTCTCTGGCCAGCAGTCATTTATCGGCGCCCAAAGTTGTTTTTGATTTTTGGAAATTTTCTCAATTTTTGGTTTTCAAATAGTAGAACCGATTTATTATTTTAAGAATATTAACGAAGGCTAAAACCTTGGCCTAAACAGCAATTTTCATTGAAAAATTTGGAGCTGTTTTTTAGAAAATGGCGTTATGCCTTATTGTAAATGCGAAATTTGAAGCTATTATTCACAGGAATCTATTGATTTTTCGAAAAAAATCATTTGAAGTAACTGGAGGATAGGGACTTCCTCAATTTAGAAAATATAGTACTCATGGTTTAGGCGTTAGTTCAATACACAGACAGAAGGACGGACGGACAAACGGACGTCTTACATTCAATTAGTTTTTCGACATCAAAGACCCACAAAACTGGGATTCTGGCTACATCACGTGCTAGAGGATTTTTTCTCTTCATTTAGCAACTAGATTAATCCAATTTCTCCTCATCAGGGCCCGGCAATGAATTTGTTTCTGCCAAAAATTCGCCTTTTTTTCGCGCAGCATTTTATAACTTTCACTATACAACGTATATTACTCTTTACGTATACGAGAAAGTAAGAAATGGATAGAGGTGGGGGCGTGCACGGAAGTATATTTTGCCTGCGTTACGGACAGATGCGCAGTATCTTTCTCCTGGTATCGCGTATAGAGCTTCAAGGATACCGTTGATGAAGCACTACGCGGAGCCGGTTGTCAACTTTTTCCTCGCGAGATATCGCAAGGGGATCGACGGTTCGCCGCCAGTACGGTCGTATCACGCAAACCGCATGCTCGTAACGACTCACATTACAACAGACGTATTCGAACGACAGACGAGCATGCTTCGCATTAATGTCCGCCTCATATCGGAGTAGTACGTGACAGAAGGCGCACCGCGTCTACAGCAGGCTATTACGCGCTTTATCGTTGTTTTCAAATCACACAGCGAATGAGGTTCGCGGTGGAATCTTCCTGCAGGCCGCGGGTTTTAGCGGCCGAGGAGTCGTTGGTTCGAGACTCGACGCTGAGGCGCGGAGTCGACGAGGCGGACACAGAATGCGCGAAGAAGCACGCGTTGCGCACGCATGCAGGCGTGAACACGCATGCGCTAGCACTTCCGTGCGCAATGTCGTTGGAGGAGGCGGATAGCGAAGGTACCGAGCTAGGCGGAGGCGGGTTGGTTGGTAGTTAGTGATTCCGGGCGCGTCAATTGCTAAGGTTATTGGTCCCGTAAGTGCAGTGCGTGCTTTTTCCCTCGGGAGGTGGCGGTGAATTTCTCCCGCGGGATGGTGAAATCCGGCGACGACCTACCGTCAGATTTTCCCGAATCAGGTATCTCCCCACTAGCTGGACACCGTTCCAGCCAGGACAAACTCCATGCCCCCGAGCCGTCTCCCGGCATGTGTGGGAGTGTAGAGCATTCAAGTGTAAGTGTGGAAAGTAAGGGTAGGGTAGGACAAGGAAGGGGAAGGAAAGATCGCGCGCGGTCCGTGGCCCGTTTGTTAGGGTACTACTCCGGCATTCGCCTGGTGATGATTGGAGAAACCATTAAAATACCGATCACAGCAGCAGACAGAATGCTGGCACCGTCGAGACTCGAATCTAGGGCCTCCCCTGTGAGAGGCACTGCAGCGACACCATTGATGCCCTGAGCTATCTCTGCCAGATTGGGATGGGGAAATCGTGAGAGATGAGCAAGGCCAAGAGGAGGTAGAGAACGAAGCGGAGAGAGAGTTGGGTAGGGTTGCCAACGTTGTTCATGTAAAAGGGGAGGACACTCGATAGAAAAAAAATGAAGCAACATATTTTTTTATAATTATTTAATTTAGACTAACCTTAGCTTTATTTTTCCTTTCCTCCATTTGCGATTCAAGTGAAAAAATTATTTCACAAAATGCAGAAGAAGATGGTCTGAGCGTCTCTTTTCTAGACACAGACACTTTCAAGCATGCGTGTGTCAGAGTTCAGAAAAAGGATAATCATGCTTTTTCTTCTAAATTAATCATTAAATGATGCAACATGGTAGATGTTACTCTTGTGATAAAATTTGTGTTAAAAATTTATTAAAATGAGAACATTTAAAATACAAAGAATGACAAGAAGACAATTGACGTCAATCATGGACTGTCCTCGAAATAGAGGGCGGTTGGTAACCATAAAGTTGGGGGCATATACTTCGATTTTTCTATAGTGGCCGATGACATTACGTCATTGCTTCACCTTCTGCGTTATAAAATGAATCTTTTTAATTAATTCTCGCATGTCTCTCGCAACGGCTCTCGGAAATTTGCTTGCCACTATTAAAAAAAACCATTTAAGAAACAGGAGGTGTAACAATGACCTAATGTCATATGACATTACAGAAAAATTCAAGTATATGTGACAAGTGAGGCGTGGGACGCAGCGAACTGGAAAGGAAGCGTGGCGGGTGAGAGGGTACGAAGATGGAAATTGTGAGCGAAACAGGGAGAGAGCGTGGAGCGGGGAGGAGAATGGGAGCGAGGAGTGGCGCGAGGAGGAGGTTGGGTGCGGGCGGGGACAAATATGAGGCGAGGCGGGGACGTTGACGTACGCGGACATTGTGCGAGGAGGTTGTCCGCAATTCACAATATTATCATGGAGATTTGTAATTGGGGATGATTGATTGTTAGTGATTCCGGGTGCGTAAACTACTAGGGTCATTAGTACCGTAAGTGTAGTGCATGCTTTTTTATCGGGATGTGGTGGTGTTCTTCCCCCGCTGGATGGCGAGATCCGGTGCCGACCTACTGTTGGCTAGCGGGGTTTTTTCCAACCAGGGATATGCCACCAGCGGGGCGCCGCCCCAGCCACAACCAGCTCTAAGTCACCAACCAGTCTCCCGGCATGTGTGGCAGTATAGGGTATTGTTCTGGCATTCGCCTGGTGTTGAACTTGTTGTAGGAGAAATCACGGAAAACTACCGATCAGAGCAATCAGTCGCTAGAATTCTCCTCCAGACAGTGACTAAATTCAACCTACTTACAAGCTAATATCGAAAATCCTACCGCCGTCGGGACTCGAACCAAGGCCTCCCGGTCAGAAGCACTGCAGTGACATCAGTTGATGCCCTGAGCCATCTCCCCCGGTCGAAGCCCGGGCAATAGAAGTATGCTGCTGCATTGTCCGAATAAAATTTCTGTCTACTTCTAAGCTAAGGATAGGCTATTTAGACACGCTCGTCCACTCGTATTTATAACAGAACAACGAATGGTAATAATGACACTCGTTTATTTCATGAAGTACTGCTCCGTGGTTCCTTACGCTAATCTCGACAATGATAGGAATTACCAAACATTTTTGCACAACACGCGTACAGCAGATGAAAAGTAAGTACAGCGAGACGAAGGAAGGAAAATACGTAAAAGGAAAATGCACAACATGAATGTAAATTTTAAACGGAAACGCATACCCAAACAAGTAATGGCGCTCTTCAATTTTGGAAGCTTCGCACTGCAAGATTTTTTGATATACCAGCATTATAAACGACCTTTTGTTTCAAGAAATTATTTATGCAATGACATTCTACGGCACTAATGTTGACGTATTAGCATTTTACGGCACAAATGACTGCGTCATCAGCCAATCGCAGCGAAAGAATCGTGGGGAGGTAGCGGTGGATGGAACAGTCAACCATCATTTTCTCGCACAGATGTCAAATACCCCAAACGTCACAAGAAATTTGTTTCGAAAAATTAAGTTTGATTCTCTAATAAATTTATAATGTACAAAAATATAGCGTATGCGACTCGTTTATATGTTGCTTAATTGCATCTGTACAAAGTTGAAAACTCGCTCGTAACGGCGTTCGTTTTCAAAACATGTACTCACGCAATAAAGATTAACATTTTAAACTAAATGCATAAACTACTATTAAATAAGCATCGGCGTTATCATCGCAGTTTAAATTCTCTGATTGGATTAAGGAACCCTCTTTCCCCTCTCATCCTATAGCTGTGAACTAACCAGAAATATTATTCGGACAATAGTGGGTACAGAAATTGCATTGAGCACATGTGCAGTATACCTTCACCTCGTACATCTTTTTGTCCAGTTTCCCTGATCCATTGAGAAAATGCTGAGATAGCCCCTTGATTTGCTTCTTAACATAAATGTAGTTTCTTTATTCGCACGTTTTGTTGAGCTCTCCGTTTCCTTGTAGTGGTGGTAAAGTTGTGAGTGAGGTACTATTTTGTTAGCAATGCACAAAAATCAAAACTGTTGTTCATTTATCGTCGCTAATAAGTTTTCTATAACTCGGGAAAGAAAATGGTTAGGTTTTCAAATGTTGCTAATCTCGCGGCTTTTTACTTTCCCGCATACGTACATATTTACGGAGTAAATATATACGTTTTTCATGCAGTATAGAGAAAGTTATGTAATGCTGCGGAAAATCTTTTTCGAGATTTCAACGGACATGCACGTTTTTGGGTCCCCTGATACCGAAAAAGTGTTTTTTTCAAAACATCCGTCCGTACCTCCTGTCTGTCTGTCCGTCCGTCTGGTGTATAAAAACAACACTAGCACCTAAACTACGCGTACGATATTCTCCAAATTGAAGAAATCCCTTTCGATCTGGCTCTAGTTGAAACTTTGAAATTTCTAAAAAACATTTCATAAAATTTGAGGGTACTTTACATAAAGTCCCATGAACATTTTCAAAATTTTCTCAAAATTGGCTCCAAACATTTCTTTAAATTCTTTGTAGGAATATAATAAGAAACACTTTTAACGGAGGCGTAGGTCGGATGTTCACAGTTTACTCTGAATTTTCATAGTTTACTCTGAAGTTTGAACTTTTTTCGTCGTCTTCCTAAGACTATAACATTAAAGACAGATTTTTCCTTCAAATAAAATTTGTTGTCCATAGTTAATTCTTTCATTAAGGTCATATAGATTTTTATGAAAATTTTAGTAGTTTTCTTGCAATAGTGAGTTCAAAACTTAAAAAAATGACAAAAACAAGATTTTCTCAAAAAACGGCTCCATAATTGTTTCTCTAAATGTTCGGTAGGATTAGTGCGAAATGTATCCTATACGCCATATATCATAAACGCCATATTGGTCTATTTCTATATTTTTTTCAAAAATTACAAAAATTTAATTTTTTTAACTTGTCTCTCACGTCGGTAATATTTACAGTAAAGCCGATTTCTTTAAATTATTATATTTATGAGTGCAAGTGCTTTAAATAATGACATATAAAGTTTCTAGAACAGTTTTCTGTTAAAATAAGCTCAAAATTCCGCATTTTCAGAAATGGTCAAACGCCATTTTCACAAAAATGGCTCCAAATTTTTTCTTCAAACTTTTCCCATGGATAGTAATAATTGCAGTGTTTACTATAACGTAAAGTTCATTTTGGTATATTATTTTTTTTCTTAAAAAATTACGTAAATATATCTTTTTAAAATATCTCTCACGCCGTTAATTTCCATAGATAGTTTCACTCTTCTTTAAAATTGTTGAAGTAATATTTCAGTCGTACTATTAGGAAACCTAAAAGTTGAGAAAATGTCAAAAAAATGTACTTTGTGTGATGACAGATGGCAGCTGGCAAGGGAATTGGGCAAGACCGTAAAACCAGTCCACACCCAGGAAATTAGAAAACTTTGCTACGAGAAATGAGTGCTATTCTTTAGCATCACTAGTTTAAGTATTATTATTATTATTATTATTATTATTATTATTATTATTATTATTATTATTATTATTATTATTATTATTATTATATTTTTAATTCTTTTTCATCCTCACACTATTTATAATTAAAATGTTGGGAAGGGATTCTGGAACCCAAGAAACCGTGTGCAGATGATCTCCCTCCTACGTTACATACAGTTTTTTTTCCTGTTTTTGACTTAATAAATAAATAATTACGAGCATGTGGTGATCAGGGCGTTTCTAAAACAGTTCTGTGACGTCGCCTTTGCAGAAAGGTACATCCCCAATTAACGTTTTATTAATGTTATGACCTGTTCCCTGACTATTCCAAGGATGGAGGGATATATGGAAGTTTTCAGGATCGTGAGGCCTAAACTCAAGAATACATATATCTACTATTATATCTCCATGACTACATCATACAAAAATATATATGGTATTTACTACACATCACAGCATAGTTGTATACATTTTTCTTCACATAACCTAATTATACAAATTACAATCCTCTTTGGTCCAAAAAACATACACATGGTCAAAGAAACCTTAAAATCAATCCAAAATAAATATGAACCTATTTTGTGAATCTTAAAACTGCCTGCACACATTAGTAGCAGTATTTACAAAGCAGCCAAACCGTTTCCGAAACGCACGGGACATGATTGATTGATTGATTGATTGATAGTTTCCAGCCACTACATGAATGTTGCGGTGAATGTTTTTAAGCGGGTGGCGGCGATGATTTTTCCTCGCTGGATAGAGGTCTGATTGGTTGATTGATTAATTGATTAGTGATTCCGGGCGCGTCAACTACTGACGTCATTATTTCCGTAAGTGTAGTGCATGTTTTTCATCGGGAGGTGGCAGTGATCTTCCCCCACTAGATGGCAAGATCCGGTGTCGACCTACCGTCGATTAGCTGGATTTTCCCTGACCGGGTATCTCCTACCAGCAGGGCACCGCCCCAGCTGGGGCAAGTTCTAAGTCCCCGACTGATCTGTCGGCATGTGGTAGTGCATGCTAGTGTAAGTGTATGTGGGGGGTGAGGATAGGACAAGGAAGAGGAAGGAAAGATTGCGCGCGATGCGTGGTCAGTTGTTAGGGTACTGCTCCGGTATTCGCCTGTTGTTGATCGGAGAAACCATGGAAAACTATCGATCAGAGCGGCCGGAAACTAGAGTTCTCCTCCACAGAGGGACTGAAATGTACGTAGCTCACAAGCTAGTGTTGTAAAAAATCCTGCCGCCATCGGGACTCGAACCTAGGAACTGCCGGTCAGAGACACTACAGTGACATCAGTTGAGAGATCTGGTGCCGATCTACAAGTCACCTTCAAGCAATTTTCCTCTCTGGATACCTTCAAGCTCTCAACTGGTCTCTCAACATGTGTGGTAGTGTAGTGCATGTAAGTGTGTGTGTGTGTGTGTGTGTGTGTGTATGTTAGGGGAGAGGGGAAGATGAAGAAGAGGAAGGAAAGATCTCGCTCGGTCCGTGACCTGCCTGGCTCTCTAGCTAGTGACAAAAATCCTCCACTGTCTGAACTCGAACCGTAGGACCTTCCTGTCAGAGGCGCTGCACAGACAGCGCCAACGCTGGCTCTGGGCTAAACTTAGTCGGTCGCGGCAGATGAAGCTATTTGCCCTGGATTGTTCGCTTTGCTCTGCAAACAGATGGAATCGCGATGGCGTTGCAGAGACCCAGAAACGAGTAGTGAGAAAATGATGAGTACATCGACGCAGAATCGTAAGTGATCGTGTTTCCATGGGCACAGCAAAGAGCGATTTTGATTGATTGATGATTAGTGATTCCGCGCGCGTCAACGGATAAGATTATAAATCCCATAAGAGTAGTGCATGTTTTTTTGTAGTGAGGTTGCGGTGATCTTCCCCGCTGGAAGGTGAGATCCGACGTTGGTCTACACGTCGGTTGATTGATTTTTTAACGATTCCGGGCGCTTTAACCTATGATATCACTAATCCCATAAGAGTAGTACATGCCTTTTTGCTTGGGAGATGGCAGTTATTCCCCCCCCCCGCTGGATGGTGAGATCCGGTGCCGATCTATTGTCGACCTGTGGGGTTTCCCCCTAACCAGGTGTCACCCACCAGCGGATCATCGCCTCAGACGGGACAAGCTCTAAGCTCCCTCTAAGCGTCCTAAGTCTCCAGGAATGGGTGGTAGTTTACTGCATGTAAGTGTAAGTGTGGATAAGTAAAGGGTGAGGAGAGTGCAAAGATCACGAAGAAATGATCGCGCGCGGTCCGTGACTTTTGTTAAGATACCTCCGCTATTCGCCTGGTATCGATCCGAGAAACCACGGAAAACTACCAATCGGAGCAGCCGGTAGAAAGAATTTTCCTCCAAATATCGACTGAATTCGATCTAGCTATCTAGGTAGTGACGAAATTCCTGACACCGTTGGGACTGGAACCTAGGACCTCCCTGTCAGAGGCGCTGTAGTGACATCAGTTGATGTCGTGAGCTACCTGTCCTGGCATAGCGGTTAGGTAAACAGGGGGGGTTGGTTGGTTGGTTGGGGGGGGGGGCGAGTGTGAAGATTAGCATGTCATGATGCAGATGTTCACACTTACCTAGTAGGAAAGGGACATCGATATTTAGGTTTTCGAAATACATATCTTTTTATAAAAATATCGATTAGTTTAAAATCGATATATTGAAGTGTTTTTATCATCGTTTTGCGCTACATGTTTTTACTGTATATGTTCAATTTTTGGATGATACATTTCATAATAATTAATAAAAATGTTGATATTTTTTACTTATCAGGTGATGGAGCATTCTTTCATACCACAACGTTCTTTTATTCAATGGTAAAGAATCTGAAATGGAAGAGGAAATTATATTTCCCAGAAATCTCTCGCTTGCGGATAATAACAAACGTCGTGAATATAAGGGTGTCTCAGTATAATTTTCGGGGATGTGCACCAACATTTGTCTGACTTACAGTCGTATCTTGCTTTCTATGGATACATGAAGATTAATACACGAGTACTCACAATTCCCGAAACTTAAACGCAGAGAACACTGACAACTCATTTAAGGGCTTGACAAACGGTGTTAACAATTAACAAATCATCACAATTTTTTGTGCCTACCGAAGATGCGGTAGTGTCGGGAGACTGATTGGGATCTCAGACCTTGTCCCGGCTGGGGCACTGCCTCGCTGGCGGAGATACCTGGTTGGGGATACATCGCTGTCTATGGCAGGTCGCCGCCAGATCTCACAATTCAGTCAGGGAGGATCAAGAGAGACCTCCCGAGAAGAAAATATGCACCACACTTGCGGGACTAATGACCTAGCAATTGACGCGCCCGAATCATGAATCAATCATTCCGTCTAAAATATAAGCCCGATATTTTCACATTAAATTTATTATTATTATTATTATTATTATTATTATTATTATTGCTATTATTGTTATTATTATTATTATTATTATTATTATTATAAAATTTGTTTTACGTTTGTGTCAGAACGGGTCTTGATGATCCTGCCCCCCCACCCTCTCGATGCCGTTGGCGACAGCAGCGGCGGAGGCGATGTAAGCTGCGGAGGCGGCGGTGGCGGAAGAAGTGAAGGCGGCGCGAGTCTAGCCATAACAGCGGCGCGTCGGCGGCAATAAGCTCCTTTGATTGGCGTCGCCGCGTTGCTTACGCGAGCGGCGGAGCGTCTGGGCAGGCGCTCAACGCCGCCCCCCCCCCGCCCCTCACTGCCCGACCCGCACGCCCGCCTCCGTCTCCCCCCCCCCACTCATCGCTCCGTCCCACCTACAGCGCAATCCGCGCCAGTCCAACACTCTGCCCCGCCGCGCCCTCCCCGCTCTGCCATGTTCCGCCTTGCCCTGACTGCCCGCCACTGCCCGCCCCGCACGCCCCGTTCCACTGCACACAACACTCACCGTCAAGTCCGGCCCACCGTGCAATCCGCGCCAGTCCAACACCGCCCTGCCCCGCCCTTCCCAGCCTTACCCTTCCGTCCCCGCTTCTCCCACCCCGCTTCAACTAACCCTGTTCCGTCCGTCCCCGCTCCCGAATCACCACCCCGTCCCGCCCACCGCACAGTCCGCGCCAGTCCAACACCACTCTAGCACGCTTTCGCTCCCCTCCGCCTCTCCCCGCCCCGCCTTCCCTACCTCGCCCCGTCCCTCCTAGCCCATCCCCGCCTCCCCTGCCTTGCTCCGCCTCACCTCGCCACGCCTCACCTCGCCCCGCCTCACCTCGTCCCGCCCCACCTCGCCCCGCCTCGCCTCACGTCGCCCCGCCTCACCTCGCCCCACCTCACCACGCCTCGCCTCACCTCGCCCCGCCTCACCTCGCCTCGCCCCACCTCGCCCCGCCTCACCTCGCCCAGCCCCACCTCGCCCATCTCCGCCTTCCCCGCCTCCCCTGCCTTGCTCCGCCTCGCCCCGCTTCGCCCAGCCCCGCCACCCCCGCCTCCCCTGCCTTTCCCTGCCTTGCCTCACCTCGTCCCGCCTCGTTTCGTTCCGACCCGCTCCTCTTCAGCCCGTTTCACCCTGCCGCGTAGCGCCCCCCCCCCCCACACTTACAGCCCTGCCCTGCCCAGCGCGGCATCCGCGCCTGTCCAGCACAAGTGTAAGGGGTGAGGGTAAGACAGGAAAGAGGAAGGACTGATCACGTGCAGTCCGCGGCGCTTTTGATGTAGTACTGCCCCAGCATTCGCGTGGTGTTGATCGGAGAAACCACGGAAAACTACCGATCAAAGTAGCTGGCCACTCCAAGTAACGTTTGAATTCGACGTAGCTATGTAGCGTGAAACGAATTAGCCACTCAATGGGGAGTCGTTCCCTAGGACCTCCTAGTCAGAATCGCTGCAGAAACAGCAGCAATGCTGGCTCTGAGCTAAACTCATCAGAACCTGTAAGTTAGAAAATTCTGCAAGTGGCGAGATACGAGAGGGGTAAGAAGTGTCATTAGAAATGTACTTCTCCCATTCTTTTCAAAAAATGAGTAGAAAAGTATCGTCAAACAGAGTTTTTTAATAGATTGTTCAAATACAATTAAAGTAAATGCAGTAAACCCTCGTTTGCACGAACTTGCTTAACACGAATTTCGCCGTAGCACGAACAAAACTTTGGTCCCAGCAAGGGTTTACGGTAATAGGGACATTTATAATACTGCGATAACTAGAATGTTTGTAACACGAACTCCGATAATTTCGGTCTCTAGGAATTCGTGTTAATGAGGTTTCCAAATGTTAATGAGGTAGTTCCAAATAAAATATCAATTAACAAGTACATGTTTTGAATGTATTGAAACCTATCTCAATATATTTTGGAACTTCTATCAGCAAGCAACATGGCACCTTTTCTATTTAGCTTGTTGATAGTAGTTTGTTTCATAGCTAGATGAAGACTTAAATTATACCGTAAGTAAAAGCGCTGTATGAGTTGACAAACTAGATCTACGAGTAGAACAAGTTAACCAACACTAAGTTACGAACGTTTAATATAATGTAAGGCTCCTTGGTTCTTGGGCAGCAGTTAAATAGTGATAAGTTGGTGATATGGTCAGGGAAAATTTATTACAGGTCGCTTTCATCAGATCCTTCCTGTAATTAACAAGTTTTTTGCCGTAAAAAGTACAATAATGAGTTACTTTCCAGTCAGACTCGAATAAATAATTTTTAAGTGAAATCTATTTGGCTGGCTCATCCACCCTCCGGTGTGGAAATGGGCGTGAAAAAGTACCTTTAAAAATAATTTTATAAATTGAATGATGCGTTACAAATTTAAATTTAATTTTCATCGATCGGATGAATCAAGTCGTGATGATTGGAAGATGAAAATGTTTTGCCCGAAAAATAATATAAGTTTCTTCATTGTTTTCCTCAAAACAATCCGAAAAACCTTTTTCTTTAATATTTTCTTAGCACGCCGAGAAGGATTCGATAGAAAATAGCTTAGTTTCCCACCAATAGATCGAGACAAATCGAATGAGACTTTATTTACGTCAAACGATGAACAAAAATCCAATAAATCGGACGGGCGGATCGCGACGGACCTCGACACACCGACTCCAACACACCGATTCCGACACCGG
The DNA here is from genome assembly GCA_011170035.1 of Teleogryllus occipitalis. NCBI lineage: Eukaryota > Metazoa > Arthropoda > Insecta > Orthoptera > Gryllidae > Teleogryllus > Teleogryllus occipitalis. The sequence continues at coordinate 756,328 of BLKR01000097.1, read as the reverse complement.
ACTCCCTCACATCGACTCAGACACACCGACTCAGACACACCTACTCAGACACACCTACTCTGACACACCGACTCCGACACACCGACTCTCACACACCGACTCCGACACACCGACTTAGACACACGGACTTAGACACACGGACTTAGACACACCGACTTAGACACACGGACTTAGACACACGGACTTAGACACACCGACATAGACACACCGACTTAGACATGCCGACTTAGACATACCGACTCTAGCTTTTCAGCTAGGTCGAATTCAGTCGCTGTCTGGAGGAGAATTCTAGCGGCCGGCTGCTCTGATCGGTAGTTTTCCGTGGTTTCTCCGATCTACACCAGGCGATTGCCGGAGCAGTGCCCTAACAAACGGGCCACGGACCGCGCGCGATTTGTCCTTCCTCTTCTTTGTCCTATCGTCTCCCCTTACACACACACTTAAACTAACATGCACTACACTATCTCATATTCCGGGCGACCGATCGGGAGCTTAGTGCTTGTCCCGGCTGGGGCGGTGCCCCGCTGGTGGGAGAGTCCTGGTTAGGGGGAAACCCCACTAGCCGACGGTAGGTCGGCGCCGGATCTCGCCATCCAGCGGGGGAAGATCACCGCCATCTCCCGAGAAAAAACATGCACTACACTAACGGGACTAATTACCACAATAGTTGACGCGCCCGGAAACACGAAAAAATCAATCAATCAATCAATCAATCACACCGACTCCGACACACCGACTCCGAAATACCGTCTCAGACACATCGACTCCGATATACAGACACGCACACACAGACACACCGGATGACACAGCATCGACAAAGACACGCACATACCGAAACACCGATGCCATCGTCCACCATTTGTGTCGGCCATTATGCCTAAGAGAATCAAAAATATCTTACCTCACGTCCGCTTATATATGCCACAAGAAGAACCTTTTCATGGAAAATTGTTGGTACTATGACAGAAGATTATGTCTCGCATTAATTGTAACATGAGTAATTTTCGAAAATTCGGAGAGTTTAACAAAAATCGGACTTCCACCATTTTTGTAAGCGATCTTTGCACTATCCCAGAAAAAATGAAGAACAAATTTAGAGTTGTTTTTGAGAAAATTTTTAAAATGGTGTTGAGAATTCACTTAAAAATATCACAACCAATATATTCTTTTCAAATTCAAGAGTTCGAGACATCTGCCAGATCGATCGGGGGATATCAATTTCGATGAAAATCCTGCCTATAGTTTTATGGTTTTATGCGAAAAAATCGCCTTTAATTGCTGGAGGACATTAGATCCGTCCACGTGACTGGTATGCGTGAAAGAAGCAAACTTCGCTTAAGATTGGTATATTTGTAAGATAATTTTAGGAAGTGAAAATGGTGTGTTAGTTTCAAAGACGAATACTTAGTGGAATAATTTACAATGCTAAATGAAAGCGGCGTTTCATCATTTGGCGCGGCGTCACCCGAAAAGCCGAGAGATTCATATATACAATGAAGTCACTCAGATTGATTCAGCTCATGGATTTTTGAGACTAAGAATCTCTACGCAGCGTTTTTCTATTTAAAACTTCTTAAAAGCGTACGCTGAATTGAAATAAATTTATTTAAAATAACACGTTACGTAGAATACACAGTTGTTTAATACTTTCAATAACATTTTCTACATTCAACAAATATTCAACGAGTTAACATCTTCTGAAAAGACATCTTGTACACGAAAAGGAAAAAAAATGTTTCATGAGAGTAGTATTCAAAGGAGTCAAAAATCTCTAGTTTATTTCCATCATATCTTTTAGTGCTCTGCAGAACGTCTGAGATATTTTCAATGAATGAAATTGATGGAAAATCTGTTCAAAAGTTGAATGCGCTGACTTTAAATGCTTTGATCTGAAAATAACATTTTTAGATAAACTTCCCTGAAAATGCGGACGTTAAAACAGAAGCACATTATTCTGCACATTTATTTTCATAAAAAATTTCACGATAACATTGTGGATTTATCGATAATTCCCAATGCGCGAGCTGTATTTGTTATGAATATTTCGCAAATGATCCCGTAAATAAAATTAAAATTATTCAATTAAAAATATGACAAAAAAGAAGATATTGTAATTGTTAACACACCAGTTCATCGTGAAACGAACTAATATCACTACCTCCGAGAATTACATTATATTAGACGAGGAAGTATTACTAAAAAATAAATTTAATATATTATGAAATAAGTACAAAGGAAAAAATATGAATATTGAACGCGTCATTACAAGAAACAAAAATAACATTACCTAATTAAAATTAACAGCTGCTAAAAACGCTATTACAATTATCCCAGTCATTCAAATATGAAAAATCATGAATTGATGCTTGTAATTAAAATTTAAAACTTCTTTCATAGCAAATATACCGGTACTGTTTAAGATTTATTTTCCTATCTCCCTATTCTGGGACATTCAATTGCATTATTGTGGAACTATATTTTTGTAAGTGATGTTTCACTGACATGTTTCAATGGGTTTAATATTTACGTTATTTGCTTTCATAGAACAATGCAATTTATTATTAATAAATTAAGTACATTTAACTAATGAGAGATAGTCAGGTACAGTGAATTACACTGAGGGAAACGTTTATAGTTGCAATTAGTTGAATTTTTTAATAAATATTGATCATTGAACACACAGTACTGAGTGAAATAATAAAAAAAACGAATAAGAATATGAGATGTAACTGTGAATTTAAAAACAAATCGAGGACTAAATTCCATTTAGAATAACCACTCTTTTAGTTTTCATTTTGTTTCTAAAATGTATGTGCCTTATTTCAATTAAGATAGATAATCTGTATAAAGATTGTAACTAAATGAGAATCTACTGTAATACTGACACTATTGAAGTAATTCAACAGTACCTGATACAATTTAAGTTTATAATTAAGTTTCTGACCAAACGTTTCTTCCCACACACACATCCAATAGTTGTAGTCTCATTTTCATCATTGCTTCTCTTTTGTATATATAGAATGTACTAATTGACTTTTCAAAAAGAGAATAATGAGTTTCATGTGCCGATTCCAGAGATTTTCATTAAAATGTTTGTTTGTGAGATGTTTGTGTGATTGTTTGTGTGGCGAGTATATTAATTGAACAAATTAATCAATATAGATATTTTGACTTACACCCATTTTTGACATGATTTTTTTTTGTACTCGACCCAAAATGGCACCGTCACTCCATCTATATCAACAAGGTTCAGTAAATACGGCACAATATGTGTATATGTACGTTCTGTTCCAGGGAGCATCTAGCGTAAGAACATTGTAATCATTTAATTTCCAATTTAAAGTTTATTTTGGTTTTGCGTTCATTTGTGAATAGTGTTTGAAATCCCGTTTGAGAGATACAATTTTCTACTTAATGTATTTTGATACAATCGGAGAGCGTACCTACTCAGTTGGCCCTTTACCGGTGGGTCTGCAGTACCTGTGGCCGGGAGGTCTGAGGGTTCGAGTCTCGATTGATTGATTGATTGATTCATGTTTCCGGGCGCGTCAACTGCTCTGGTAATTAGTCCCGTTAGTGTAGTGCATGTTTTTTCTCGGGAGATGGCGGTGATCTTCCCCCGCTGGATGGCGAGATCCGGCGCCGACCTACCGTCGGCTAGTGGGGTTTCCCCCTAACCAGTACTCTCCCACCAGCGGGGCACCGCCCCAGCCGGGACAAGCTCTAAGCTCCGGACCGGTCTCCCGGGATGTGTTAGCGTAGTGCATGTTAGTATAAGTGTTTGTGTAAGGGGAAAGGTAGGACAAGGAATGGGAAGGACAGATCGCGCGCGCTCCGTGGCCCGTTTGATAGGGTACCGCTCCGGCATTCGCCTAGTGTTGATCGGAGAAACCACGGAAAACTATCGATTAGAGCAGCCGGCCACTAGAATTCTCCTCCAGACAGCGACTGAATTCGACCTAGCTGAAGAGCTAGTGTCGAAAATCCTGCCGCCGTCAGGACTCGAACCTAGGGCCTCCCGGTCAGAGGCGCTGCAGTGACATCAGTTGATGCACTGAGCTCCCGGTGTCGAGTCTCGATTGTAGCGGGTTTTCGTCACTAGCTAGACAGCTTGGTCGAATTCAACCGCTGTCTGGAGAATAATTCTAGCGGTTGGTTGCTCTGATCGGTAGCTTCCCGTAGTTTCTCTTACAGTTTCCTAATAAATGGCCCAGGCGTGCGCGAACTTTTCTTCTTCTTTTTTGCCCTATCCTGTCTCCACATACACTCCCCGTATACACAATCGACTGGCGAAGAATTTACCAGTCGATTGAACCATACAAAATCAGTCAAACAAGCATGCAGGATGAGTAAAGAGCAAGATGTCATCCACAAATGACCCTTTATCGGGAAGTCTTAGACCTGATTCTGAAATACCGGTGTGTCTATTGATGAAGTGGCAAACCATATGTAATGGCAGTAATGATATTCTTTGCGTCTGAGAACGCCAAGATGAATTGCCGAAAGACATTCTTTTGTTGCAAGATAAAGTTCATTCACATGTGCCGTCTACCCTCTTAAAAACCTTTATTTCGAGGTGTGTGAGTATTCCGAATACATATCCGATCTTGTCACGTCTAATTATCTTCTATTCCATCCGCTTAAAGATGATTTAAGAGGCCGAAGATTGTCTCTGTACTACAGGTGAGAAAGCAGGACATACATGGTTTGCTGCTGAATCGAATGACTTTTTTTTCTGGGGTATCGAAAAGCTAGTATTTTAATAAACAAAATACATTTAAAAGTTGTAGTTGATGTAATCACCTATAAATATTAAGCGCAGAGACTCATCGAATTATCCAAGTATATAGAGATGATTTGTTCCGTGACTAAAACTTCTGTAATCAACATAAAGTCTGAGACTCGGCATAATTTATTGATATCAAATTTTTATTGATACTGTTATTTCGATATACGAATTTTATTCGTGAAATAGTCTATCACAATAACAGTCGTCGTTTTAAACTTCTCACTAAATCCGCCCGTCCCTACACTACTTACGAATTTATCGATAAATTGGAAACTCTTCGCTATTTCGTGATATTACTTACGGAAACCACTTTTCCGAGGTCAACTACCAGCAGATTACGTAAGGCAAGTTCACGAACAGGCTTATTTGATTTCAGAAAAATAAAAGAAATGCACGTCATCACCGTTAAAAAAGTAACATTTTTGGCATTAAACGCCTGAGGTAGTTTGAAGGTCAAATGAAAACTTTTTCTTAATAGACCAATTATCACCTGGATGAAAGAGTTATGGAAAGTTCCCTACATCTATGAACAACTACAGACTACTACAAATATCTCTACTACTTTCCTATATCGCTGCTTTTTAAATATGCGTCATTTAAACTGGTACAAAGTATCCAACTGTCACAAAGATTTTTAAAATTTAAATTCCAGAATGTCAATACTTGAAGAAAAGTGCATACAAATTTCTTACAATATTCAACATTTTCCTGTGAGGTATAAAGGGAAACTGAATATTACTGAAACTTTTGCTCTTTCAGAACTGTTAACATCGATTTATTCCCAGACAGTGAATTTTCACCTCCGTCATCACATTCACTGCATCTAGCATCTTTATCTCTCTTTATAGCTAGATCCTTCTCTGACTCTCTCTCTCTCTCTCCCTCTTTCTTACAGCATCCACTGCCGTCTCCACCCAGCAATCCAGTCACCGCTGCCGCCGTCACGTCTGGCCATGCGCCAAGGCCGAAATAAAACGAAAAATGCCGGGTGCAGCGGCGGCGGCGGCGGCGGCGGCTTCGTCGCCTTCGCGCCCGCCTGCCCACCCGCCTTGTCCCCCAGGCCACTCGCCTGTCTACCCCGCTTACCCAGCGGCTTCTCACTCGTCGGCTCGTGCTAACTGGCTCGCCCTCTCGCTCCTTCAACAGCCGGCGCAGTAGGCTCCTCACCATTGGATGGCTGGCCTACTTTCCCACCCGCCTACTCGCCCACTTGACTGCTTGCTTACTCGCCCTCCACTTACCCGCTCTCGCCTACTCCGACTCGTCCCCCGACTCGCTCGCATCGACTGTTTCACCCCATCTGGTTCTCCCGTACTCGTTCTCCCCGACTCGTTCTCCCCGACTCGTTTTCCCCGACTCGTTTTCCCCGACTCGTTTTCCCCGACTCGTTTTCCCCGACTCGTTTTCCCCGACTCGTTTTCCCCGACTCGTTTTCCCCGACTCGTTTTCCCCGACTCGTTTTCCCCGACTCGTTCTCCCCGACTCGTTCTCCCCGACTCGTTCTCCCCGACTCGTTCTCCCCGACTCGTTCTCCCCGACTCGTTCTCTCCGACTCGTTCTCCCCGACTCGTTCTCCCCGACTCGTTCTCCCCGACTCGTTCTCTCCGACTCGTTCTCTCCGACTCGTTCTCTCCGACTCGTTCTCTCCGACTCGTTCTCTCCGACTCGTTCTCTCCGACTCATTCTCTCCGACTTGTTCTCTCCGACTCGTTCTCTTCGACTTGTTCTCTCCGACTCGTTTCTCCGACTCGTTCTCCCCGAATTGTTCTCCCCGACTCGTTCTCCCCGACTCGTTCTCCCCGACTCGTTCTCTCCGACGCGTTCTTGCCCGCACGTTGCGCGTACTGCTGGGAATGACTAAGTATCTCTCTCTAATGGGTCACCGCTCGAACAGAGACAAGCTCTAAACTCCCGACCTATGTGAGAAAGCCCGGAAGTTTGGCAAAATTCCATTAAGTTACTATTTTACGATTCGTAGGAATCACTTAATTGTACTTGTGGAATTGTTTTGAGAAATTTTCATTTTACCTTTTTTGCCTATTTTTGCTTCTGATGCTTATTCTTTGCCAGTTTGTGTTATTTTTGTTATTTTCTGCCTTTTACCTCATTATTTTCCTGTTTTCTCCTGGCCTTGATCTCGATCAAGCTGGGTATAAGACCCTGCAAGTCTGAACAACACGAAAGCACAGACGTGTTTTGTCTTGCTGTGGGAGCAGAGGCAAAACTAAATATCTACGTGAAAAAGCAAGATGATACCAGTGAAATATTTCTTGTTTGATGCCGACAGGCTTTGCTCTCTCACGATGAATTCCATCAAACTTTGACCGATCCCTTTTGACGATCTGCCTTTTACCTCATTATTTTCCTGTTTTCTCCTGGCCTTGATCTCGATCAAGCTGGGTATAAGACCCTGCAAGTCTGAACAACACGAAAGCACAGACGTGTTTTGTCTTGCTGTGGGAGCAGAGGCAAAACTAAATATCTACGTGAAAAAGCAAGATGATACCAGTGAAATATTTCTTGTTTGATGCCGACAGGCTTTGCTCTCTCACGATGAATTCCATCAAACTTTGACCGATCCCTTTTGACGATAAATGTATACGATATACTATTTCCAGAGCAGGAGATTACGCAAGTGCGAAAAATGAAAATAATAATTCCGTTTCAACTGATGCCATTTCAAAATTCAAAAGGGAGTCCATAATAGCATTTCGAAGAGTCAGCGTCACGAGTAAAACAAAATCGTAGCCATCGTACCGGATGGACAAGTGTAATCGAGATTACAAAGAAAATATATATTTCCGTACACGTTAAGTGCTAATATAAATTTTAGAGTTTAAATAAAAATGTGAATCATTTTAATTACTAACTTTTTACAATACTTCCTTTTAAATGTGATTTTTCATTCTTTACATGCCCTTTTCCACCTCCAGGTTATCTAGAATAAATGCATATTGCATGCCTATTTTGGTCCAAATAAATATTTTTTTGCATATTTATTTTAGGTAAAATAAATGTCTGAATTTCCGGGATCTAGTATTGATTGATTGATTTTTTCGTGTTTCCGGGCGCGTCAACTGCTTTGATCATTATTCCCGTAAGTGTAGTGCATGCTTTTCCTCGGGAGATGGCGGTGATTTTCCCATACCGGATGGCGAGATTCGGCGCCGACCTACCGTCGGCTAGTGAGGTTTTCCCCTAACCAGGACTCTCCCACCAGCGGGACACCGCCCCAGCCGGGACAAGCTCTAAGCTCCCGACCGGTCTCCCGGAATATGTGGTAGTGTAGTGCATGTTAGTGTGTGTGCGTTTAAGGGGAGAGAATAGGACAAGGAAGAGGAAGGAAAGATCACGGGCGGTCTGTGGCCCGTTTGATAGGGTACTGCTCTGGCATTCGCCTGGTGTTGTTTGGAGAAACCACGGAAAACTACCGATCAGAGCAGCCGACCGCTAGAATTATTCTCCAGACAGCGACTGAATTTGACCTAGCTCTTCTTCAACGTTCTACGTTCAAGTTTTGCCCATTAGCCATCTTCCCATAAAACTTCCTTGCCGTTGTCTCTGTACCGACTCTGTCCAGGAGGTACCAGAGCTCGAGTAGCTAATTAGCCCCAAAGTAGCTAATTAGCTAGATCGAATTCAGCTTCTGTGTGAAGGAGAATTCTAACTGCTCTGATCGGTAAGGTTACGATCATTATCACGCGAATTCCGGAGCAGTGCCCTGCCGAATGGGTCACGGATCGCGTGCGATATTTCCTTCCTCTTCCTTGTTCTATCCTCCTCCCTTACTTATACACACTGACATGCACTATCCTACCACGTATGTTGGATGACCACTCGAGAGCATGTCTCGGCTGGGGGGTGCATCGCTGGAGGACATACTTGGGAATGTCGCCGCCAGGTCTCATCACCAGTGGGGAAGGAAACATCCCAACCTCTTGGGATAAAAAATATCCCTACACTAATGGTACTTATGACCCTAGTAGTTGGTGTTTCCGTGAACATCAATGAATCAACCCAATATATCCTCCTTCGTTATTGCGCTCTACCGTCAGTGCGTATGTTTTTGCGTTAATGCGGCTTACAGGTCAATGCTGTAAACGAGCGAGTCTTTACTTGCCGACGCGCACACACTCTTCTTCACTATCTACCGTTTTCTTTGATTTCGTTTTCCTGATCCGCTTCCGACCATTCCATATTTCTCTGCTTTCTCCTTTCTCTAATAATTATTTCTGCACCAAGGGAATGCTTATAAGGGTTCTATTGTTGGAGCGGCGACAATAAGTCCTCGGACCAAAGGTTGTAGGTTTTTTGTCGCCCGAGATCATTAGAACCTGTTAACATCCGAGGTATATGCAGGTTTGTCACTTTATATTTCCCTCCCATAATTCCATCCATGAGAGATCATGAAGCATCATTCAACTGTTTTAATATTTCCCTCGGAATGACAATTTTCTCGATCCAGATAAGTTTTACAGTGTATGTAAAGCTCCGTATCGAAGGCAATAACTAATGATAGTAGAATCTAGAACTTTAAATTTTAAAAAAATCGAATATTGAAAACAAGGCTATATAATTTTATAGCATAAATTAAGATTTATCATTTTGTAGCATTTGTTGAGAAAAGTTACTATTAAAGCAAGACTCGTCAAATAAAAGAATATTTTAATGCTTTTTAGATGTTCCCATTGAAATAAGAAAATAAGGGAAACTAATGTAATACTTCACCATCTGTGAACTTGAGCAAATATAAAAGCGTAAGAAGTACCGTATGCGCTGGAGGCGTTGGGCCTTCTTCCTCCAGTGACCTTATCCGTACAGCGAACTGAGGAAGCTGAAACCCTTTGAGATGACCCTGAGCACTGAGGCTTTCGAGATCTGTTTTTAAATTGTTCTTATTATATTTTCCTTTTTTGACAGTTAATCTTAATTATAAATTAAAACAGGCTCACTCTCAAATTAAATGTTTTTAAACATTGATGTGTTGTCGATGTCGCATCCCTAGATAGAGAGCGAACGCGAAGGAAACAATGAAATGCAATTTAGCAATTATATTGTACATTCTCGACCGCAATTTGTACGTGATTTTGCATTTTGAAATCAATTTTGCATTTTATTGCAGATTGAAAACCTTCAGAAGAATACTGCACCTACTGTCAAACATACAAACACTATTGTTTTCATCGTTTGTTAACATTTTGCACTTTTAGCGATTGATAAACCCTACCATCTGTAGAAATAACGTATCAGTAAAAAATGAAGGATATTTGTGCTCTTCCTTTCTGCTTTCTTACGCGCACTCTCGCTGCTTCTTTTTCACGTTTCTTCGTTCTTCTGCTGTCTAGTCTCTCACTCAACTTTCGCCCTCCCTCCCCCTTTCTTTCTTAATGTCATTCTCTCGTTATGCTCTTACTCGCATTCACTCTTTCACTTCTACTCATTCCCACATCCTCGTTCTCATACTCAGTTTCACAATCACTTTTATGTTATCTCACGGTCTCTCTCTCTCTCTCTCTCTCTCTCTCTCTCTCTCTCTCTATATATATATATATATATATATATATATATATATATATATATATATATATATATATATATATATTTCAAGCAGTCGCCAAGGAAGTAGTCTTACTTTTTAAGAATTATCTATTGACAAATTTATATTGTCATACCTTTTTTATCGACAAATCATTTCTACCAACACAACATTTCTAATGACTCGAAATTTCTATCGACGCAAATTTCTATTGATGCAACTTTCTATCGATGAAACTTTTATCGATGCAAATTTCTATCAATGCAAATCTCTGCCGATGCATGTTTTCAAACGATGCAAATTTCTATTGAAGGAAATTTCTATCGGTGCAAATTTCTAATTATAGAAATTTCTATTGATGCAATTTTCTATTGACTCTAATCTCTATCGACCAAATCTCTATTAGTCCAAGCTTCTATTCACAAATTTATATCGATGCTTATTTATATTCATATTTGTCAATATTTTCACATTATTTTAATAATAAAAATCAATAATGACACAAATATTTATCGATAAAAATAACTATTGATACAATCCAAAACGCAATTGCATTTTCAGGAAGAAGCGGCGCCGCGTGTCGAAAGAGCGAGGCGTGCCGTGGCTGCGCGCCAGGAAGGAGCGTGTGGCATTTGCACGCGGCCGGCACGCGTTTGGCGACGCTCTGCGGAAAGAACGCGTTCCACGTCCCAAGCCCCAGGGGGCGAGCAGCAGTTGCACGGAGCGCTTTTGGGCGTTTTCACATTCACCGACGCCGCCACGACACAGAATCGATACCGTCACGATATCCGTAGGATACACGTGCACGTGCACACACATACACACGCCGAGTCGTTGTGTGTGCAATGATTCATTTGCACATACAGCGACTCAGTACAGTAGTTGAATGAATGCCTTATTTTACGAGGCGAGACTCAGGCCTCTTCCGTCTGACCACGCAAATTCCGCTACGCTCCTTTCGCCTATTAGGGGAGAGAGAAGGTATTACTTGGGCGACGAAGGAGGCAAATTGAATTTAGCTCAGAGGCTTCATTTAGGCTTGAGGATCTTTTACATGCAGTAAATCTACTAACATTGGACAGCCGGCTTTACTTTCCCTCCGAAGGAAGGCGTACGAAGGATTTTTTCGCCCTTAAAAATCCACGGCTTCGATCGGGTTTGAATCCACGAACTTGGGTATAACCCGATACACTAACCGTTACATCATCGCCGCCGCAAAGTTGTGTAGTTGTGTGTAGTGTAGTTGTTACCGTCGAGAATGTCATGGTCGGAGTTAACAAATTATTTTTGTTCTATTTTATTATATACGAGTCACAAATAAAGAAATGAGTTGGAATAATTTGTCGTATCCATCGTCTAAATATTCAAAAACGTCCTGCCAACTTTTGTCCTGGAGTTATTTGTTTTAGTTATTTTAATTGCTTTCATCCCAAATACAGGGATTAGATTCTATTAGTTTTATTAATATATCTACATCGCATTTGAAACCAGTCATTTTAGTTAGTTTTAATCAAGCAATTACACACCACTCCCAAATATAATAAAAAAATATAGTGGACCGCACGAGTAAAGTTACTGCTACTCGCCCAAGCTGGTGCCCCGCTGGTGGGAGAGTCCTGGTTAGGGGGAAACCCCACTAGCCGACGGTAGGTCTTCGCCGGATCTCGCCATCCACCGGGGGAAGGTCACCGCCATCTCTGACTATGCACTACACTAACGGGAATAATGACCAAAGTAGTTGACGTGCCCGGAAACACGAAAACATCAAATCAAATCAAATGTCGGAAGTCATCATTGATCAAATATAACACTACGCCGTACTTAGAGGACAGTGATTTAATTATTTTCATAGCCTAAACTTCCGTTAATTAATATGTGGATACATATTAAAGAGAGAAATTCAGAAAATGTTGTTGAATATCAAGTTGGTAATTTTTGCATAGCGCGAAATTATCTTTTGAATTTAACCCTGCAACTCACGAATTTGTTTTTGAATTTGTAACAAAACATCTGTGTTACCAGTTATCGATGTTAAAAATGAAAACATCGATATTAATAAAGCATCGATCAAAAACCATCTATGTTTTTAAACATCGAGGCGCTGTTTTAAAAGTGGTATAGTAATCTCCAAAATAAAATGCATCAGCAACAAAAGTTAATTTATCAGTAACCGTGATTTTTAATTTATAATGAAGATTAAACTGAAAACAAACTGAAAATAATAAGAGCAAATAAAAATACTAAACCTGAAAGCCTGAACGCTAACAGTATTATTAAGAGGTCACAGATTCCTGAGATCGCCTTACGCCCACGGCGTACGCCGCCTCTCCATGTGCAAAACACAAGGAAAGACGTACGAAATACCAGGGCATGGGGGTCATCCTGAGCGAGAGATATCTGCTCGATGAAGATAGTGCTATTGACGCACTCTGTGGAGCAGAAAGTGAACTACTGTGCCTCTTCCACGTTGGCGCCGTCTGATCCATAAGAAACGCATATAAACCAATTCAGCGATCTGTATACAGAGTTAAGTAGACAGACAAGGTGCCAATCCGTAGGTGGATCAAAAGTTCAGGGGGAAGCCAACAGATAGCGTTACGCCCTGTACATTCGGAGAGAATATTCATAGAGCATTGAATGACTAAGCGCTTGTTGAAATGAATTTGTATAAAGAAATATATTCCGAAGAAATGATATTTTATACACACATTTGTGGTGAAAAGTTTATTTTCCGTTCTTTCTGTTGGTGGTGCCATGGCACACTGGTATTGCCCTACAAGCCGCCAGTGCTTATAAGTTTGCACGAATTTGCACAAAAAAATAAATAAACGCAACTCGTACAAAAGTGTCTCTCTACAGACTTATTTAAAAATGTCGAAGTCGGTTCTTTTTGTCATCTCGTCCAATCACATTTGATTTCTTCCTCAAAGGGATATTTATTTACACCTCCACTTTCTGTACAGTTTACGTCAATAATTATTTCGAACCAGTTCAGCGTACGTGATTCAAGTTCATTAAAAAGCGTTCAATGTTAAATCATTCGTTGGTGCAGAGACTTACTTCAATTTCCGATGTAAGGAATGGATTTGTGTACTGCATTGTTACGTGATAAGACTTTTACAAATTACAAACATGAACCTACCTAAACAAATCCCATCCCTTCTATTATTATCATTTATTCCTCGTTATCTCTCTCCCTATTTTGCAGTACAAAGAGGAGGAAAACTTTTTCTCTGATCACCTGCCTAGACAAGTGGAGAAATGGGAACGGTGGCTCTGTGCATCAACTGATGTCACTGCAGTGCCTCTGACCGGAAGATTTTCGTCACTGGCTTGTCAGCTAGGTCGAATTCAGTCGTTGTCTGGAGGAGAATGCTAGAAGCCGGCTGCTCTGATCGGTAGTTTTCTGTGGTTTGTCATCTGAGGGTGAATGCCGGAGCAGTACCCTAACAAACGAGCCACGGACCGCGCGCGATCTTTCCTACCTCTTCCTTGTCCTATCATCACTCCTTACACACACTTCCACTAACATCCACTACACTTCCACATATGCCGGGTGACCGGTCGTGAGCTTAGAGCTGGTCCCGGCTGTGGCGGTGCCCCGGTTGTGGAAGATACCTGATTGCGCAAATCCCCGCTAGTCGACGGTAGGTCGGCGCCGGATCTCGCCATCCAGGAGGCGAAGATTACCACCTCCCGATGAAAAAAATTCCTTACACTTACGGGACTAATGACATCAATAGTTGACGTGCCCTGGATCACTAACAACCAACCAACCAACCAACCAAGTCCTGAGATTTCTACTGGACGCTCACAAGTAACTATGGAACTTCTAAGAATCATCACTTACGGGACCCGTAATATACAATGCTATTTATAATTTTTTTATATCAGCATTACAGAAGACCTTTTTTGTTACAAGGAATCGTTCATAAAATGGTATATTACGTCACAAAATATGACGTATTAGCATTTACGGCACGAATGATTACGTCATCACACATTCACCCAATTGCAGTGCGAGAATCATGGGGGGATAGCGTTAAACGGAACAGTCAACAACCACTTTCTCGCACAGATGTCAAATACATGAGAGGTCACAAGAAAGTTCTAAAGTTCTTTCGAAAAATTAATTTCTTGTATAAATTTAGAATGTTGTTACACAAAAAATAGCGTATGCAACTCTTTTACAATGTTTCTTTATTGCCTTCGTACAAAATTTATAAACTCGCTCCTAACGTCGCTCGTTTCCAAACGATTTACGAATGTAATAAAGGGTAACATTATAGACTAGTTACATAAACTACTGTTATTTTCTCGTAAGTACCATGAGATAAGACTTGCAATGCTGAAAACATATATATTGGCATTTTAACGAAAATACACGTTTTGGGGGTATCCATTTCCAAAAAGTTTATTATTTTTAACGTTTCCTCTGTCCGTAGACATGTGAAGTCATGTTGTTGCTATTATTATTATTATTATTATTATTATTATTATTATTATTATTACAGAAAAATCTCGTTAACACGAATTCCAAGGTACTGAAATACTCGGTAATGTTATAAAAATTCATATTATTCGATATTTATATATATATATATCCTCATTACTACGTTTCTTTGGCGAGGTCATCATTTTATTAGTTTGGCGACGAATTTCGTGTTAAGCGAGTTCGTGATAATAAGGGTTTACAGTGTTATTATTATTATTATTATTATTATTATTATTATTATTATTATTATTATTATTATTATTGGCTTATCAACCATTTTTGAATGTAACTTGTAGGATCACCTTTTCTACTGTATCCCTCGGTACAAAGTTGTTACGCCTAGAAGTGTGAATTATGATGTGATAGGAAGATGATGGGATGAAGGGACAATCACAAATACGAGCATGTCTTCGCAGGAATCGAACCTACAGCCTCCGCGGCGCAGACGACGGCTGCCGCAACCGTCAGAAAGCAACCGCAGAAAGGTTAAAATACTTCTCCCACATCCACTGAAATTGATTCCGAGGATTCGTGTAGAACGTGTTCAACAAGAACATCCGGCCTGACCGGGAGCGGTAGCATCAACTGATGTCACTGCAGCGCCTCTGACCGGAAGGTCATAGGTTCGAATTCTGACGGCGGCAGGATTTTTGATACTAGCTTTTCTGCTAGGTCGAATTCAGTCGCTGTCCAGTGAGGGAAGATCACCACCATCTCCGGAGAAAAACATGCACTACACTAACGGGACTAATGACCAAAGCAGTTGACGTGCCCGGAAACACGACAAAATCAATCAATCAATCAATCAAAAACACCCGGCCTCAAAAGTTCTCATCCAGGCCTGTGTCAGCTTAGATGTAGTTTTTAATTGGTATGTCTCACATCGGGGCTCGATACCCTATCTGCAAAGCTACAGCAGTCTCCCTTTTATAACAGGCAGCCACTTTTACTCCACAAGTGTGGCACGACGATGACTAGAGCTGGGAGGTTCATGCAATAGCATGTTTTTTGTTAATGACCATATCTTCCTGAAACTTCAAAATGTATATTTCATGACAACATATTGATAATAATGTAAGAAATGTTTTGCATATAGTGCATATTTTGGATATTTTGAGCTTTTTGGCATATAAGTTAATGAAGTGAGAAGTGAGTTGCATATGTTTCGACTTTTTGTCTAATATATCACTAAAATAAAAATTTGGAAGTAAAAACATTATTAATAAAAACCATGGACTTTCTTGTTTCTAAAAATATATTACTACAATGAGTTTCAGATTACTGACGAGTAATGCCGCTGAAGTAATATCTGCTGTGGTCAGTTGTCATCGGTTTATCGCCAACACTGGACATCCCACACGTTTTTTGGTAGCCCCAGATTGACCTTGAGTGGCAAAACAACCTCTTTCCCAAACCTTTCCCCACAGAAAGCATCTCCTTTTCTCCCTTGCTTGTTTTATGTTTCTCTAGGTGGCAAAAAGACGTAATATCATTGTAACGTAAATTTTCATGACCAAATTATACATACCTTAAACATTTTTGTACATATTTTAACATTTTGTAGCTTATTTGCATGTATATTTCAGAGCTAAAAGCTTGCATACATTTTCAAGCTCTAATTATGTCTCGCGATTTCCTTCTAGTCGCAAATAAACCAAAGAAAATCCACGATTAATGTTGGAATTCATATTATTTTGATCTGCAGTACAGAACTGTTCTGAATGTGAGATTTAAGAGGCAATTTAGTAAGGTATATTACATTTAATGCCGTACATGTACAGCAATTGTGTATTGTAAATATAGTAGTTTAGAAAAACAAATGTTTAGCTACTTTTCTAACAAAGCAACTTCTCTCAGGTAATTTCCCTTCATAACACAGATGATATTACAAGCAAGAAGGCCATACACTTAGTTTTATTCCAATGAAAAAGTTTTGAGAATATATTTAATGCTATTATTGGAACTACGTTACTATTTGTTTCCAGGGAGATATTTGTGCTCTCCTTTTTCCCCAATCCGGCCCATAGTGCGGCCGTTGCTTGTCGGTTTTTGAAAGAGACAAGGTTGCCAATGTAGCGAGCGTGCGGCCATGACAGCGAGCACGTGCGACCTTTTATTGCCTGCTGGGGATCCCCAAGGTGGAACTCGTGCTGACTAAGCAAGCTCCCTGCGTCTCAGCCACTCCTCTGCGATTCACGTTTACAGCCGAGATATCAATGAAATGTAATTCACAAAACTGGTTCTAATTAGTGACATTGCGACACTTGAATCGATTTGGCATATGCTATTGATGTAACCCTGCATTGTTTAAGGGAGGGTCATTTTGTGTCCACACATATTTAAAACTCTCATAAAAATTGGAGTAATGGATTCAAAGCGCTAGATTATGATTTTGTGTCCAAAATATTATGAATTTTATGATTCCATAATCATTGTCAAGTTAGTAACTGTCGCAAAAAAATTGTAAAGTCATAAACATGAGGTAGACACTAACTTGCAACCAGCGTTTTTCTAAGAAACTCAGAATTATTACTAAAAGATGAAATTTATTATTCATATCCAATTTATTTTCCTTTGTTGAAGAACATTTTTCAACGGAGCTACTTAGTACATTTTAAATACTAAGTAGTATTGACCAATCTTTCCTCATGGCAGGGTACAGTAATAAAGTGAGTAAATACTTATCAGAATACGATTTGAAACATGAGTTAAATAATACTTTTGAAGAGAAGTAGGAGGAAAATTACACATTTAATGAGAGTGCTCGTGAAAATGAAGATACAAATTAAAACTTTTATGTAATAAAAGCTGTAACGTCATATTAAAGTGGACTTTTTTTAAATTATCCCTTGGTATAGCGCATTATGAAAAGAAGGTTGGTCAATACAGGGTTAAACAGTAGAATGAAGTATTTATAGATACTTTAGAGTTTACATTCATATCACATGTTGATACGTATTTTCAATTACAGTTGCAATCGTCATAAAATTTCAATAAAATATGATTCGCGTTTTGTTTACATTCAAACAATTCCAAAGCATTACGAAATGAAATTCACAAATTATTTTAATAATTCACACCGATTTTCCAAAAAAGCATGGTAGATTTTATTCATAGAAATCAGAGGAATAAAGTAGTTTTCTTCGTGAAAATACTTCACGGACAGTAGCTGGACGTATCGGAACAGTAATAAATAAATATGGTGGATGAAGTGTTAACACGATGAGAACAATCGATTTATTTTATTTTAGTAATCATAATATTATAACCAATTCTGCAATATTTGGAATTTTAAAAATAATTAACATGTATTTACTTCCGACGAAAATTCTGGAAATGTTATACAAACACTCAAAATGTATTTACTTTTTACTTTGTACGCTAATAAAAACAATGGGTTCATATCTGAACCTTTAAATTTCGAAAACCTGATGTTTCAAAAATTGCTAAATTTAAGGATTTTTTACATTATTGAAATTATACTTTTTTAGTTCATCCAAATTAGGTCTTCAATTAATGTAACATTTTCGTGGGAAATGGCGACTATTGAAAAATGTGAAAACATGATTATCTCAAAGGTTTCAAACATTATCTTTTTTTGCCTAAAAAGTGTAAATTTTTCTTAAAAACGTGCCTCATGTCCTACGTTCATTAATAGATATTTATGCACCAAGGGCGTTATAAGAGTTCTAATGATCGAGCGGCGACACAATGCCCGAGGACTTTTGGCCCGAGGGCTTTTTGTCGCCGTAGATTATTAGAACCCCCCACCGCCGTAGATTATTAGAACCGTAGATTATTAGAAGTATTATTATTAGAACGCCGGTGGTATATACACAATTTTCTTTTTTACCTAATTTTATTGATTATGATTTACCTATTTACTACTTAACTAGATGTTAACTTGACTCTGTTTGTCCTTTCATATTTCTGGTCCAGAATCCCGTTTCATAATTACCTTTCATAATTTCTTTAATAAGAGAACATGTAGCATCATTCAACTGTTTCCATATTTCCTTCGTAACAATAATCTTTTGGATCCAGGTAAGTTATGCAGTGTACATCGAGCCCCGTATCAAAGGCAATTACCAGCTATAACGCATCAGTAAAAAATAAAAATAATTTTTAAAATTGCAAATATTAAAATTTCTCTTTCATTCCTCAGGAGAGTTTGTATATCTTACTAGAACTGATAGAATAACCCTTAATCCTATGCACTGAATCTAAGCACTCAAGTTTAAAACACAGCCTGGGGGGTTGGAAACACTTTTGGAGTTATTGTAGTTCAATATAATATAGTTATTGCGGATATTTAAAAAAGAAAACATTTTTGATAATGATACGAATAAGACAAAATCAACTGTATTCTGTCTGAGAGAGTAGGAAAATAACACCACAAATTATTTCAGTAGAATTGGCGCCCAAGGGCTTCCCTTGCCTGTACACTGGTTTAAACCCCTGCAAGCTGCAACGTGCCGTGCAGAATCATGTAGTGGGTTGCAGCAATAGGAGGTTTTCTACCATTTTTATTTCCTCTCAGTCCCACCCAATGCCAGTTAAATGTGAATAAATCGCCACAAAAAATGAACTATCCTACAAGATTGTCTTTCCAATTACTTATTATTTTTCATTATATTAATTCTCAGTTAACGTAGTTTCAAAAATCCAACAAACTTTATATTTTGACATACTTGTTGCATTTTTGAAGAATTCCTGGTTCTTCATAAAAAGCTCTAGTGACCTACTCTCAACAACTTTCATGAGGAGAAAAACGTAAGGTCCGAGCACAGTAACACACATTATTGGTTAAACTCTTGAAAATATCCACCAAATATAATTGTTACTCAATACTTTGTGTTCAGCAAGAAGATGAATTTCAGACGCGTAAAAATTATTTGTGTAAAAAAGGAAATGATAGTAACTATTTGGTAGAATTTACATCAAGCGCTGCAAACTTCTGTAGTATTTTCCGAAAATTAACATGTTTGTTCGAATATACACTATGAGAAAGGGCAACCCAGAGCTGAGTAATATTTACACTGCCTTATCAATAAATATGTTTATAATAGTATTCATTCATGTATTAACACATGTAATTTTAATTTATGAAAATCAAACGTAATAAATTGGAACAATTTTTGAAGGCGGGTTGGCAGCAAAAATAAATCGTTTTGGGGAGCTTCTTACTACCAACCTTTTTCACAACAATGAGATTACCTGCACCGCATTCATTGTGGGTTTGAATCTTAAAATGCAAGTTACATTTGTTTGATTAATTCCACAGTATCTAGTGACATTTACGTAGGCTTTAGATAATTACTTACAGATCAGAATTTATTCTGCAATTTGCGATATACAGATGATTATGAGGTTGAGTAAATGGTTATTCGTAGCCTTTACGACCATATAGCGAAATCATAGACACCTTTCTCCTGGCCACAAGATGCATAGTTTTCCGCCATGTAAATATATGCGTTTGTTCAAAATGAATGATATATATTTCAGAAGGTATTACGTGACTTCGTGTGTAAATACCTTAAATAATAATAAAAATTGGATTAACTGAAGTATTTTCGAAATAACTTATATGTTAGATTTTCATAAGCTTATGTAAATATTATAAAAGAACCCACGTGGTCACAAGAAAAGCGAGCGATTATAATTATATTTAAAGCATTATATTTTGAAATTTTGGTGGAGAGTAGGATTTTTTGCCATACTTTCGTACAACACACATATACAGATATTGCTAAATATAAAACACACTATTAGTGGGGTGCTTCCGGCGGATATTTTAATGTAAAGAAGTTTTATTTGTGCTTTGGAAGTTTATAATAAAAATATATTTTAAACATATTACAGTTGCCGGCTCGTCAATTTTCGGACATAGAAAACTTTGTGAAACAGTATCAATTAAACGACAATTTTTTGTTTCATTAAAAAATAGGTTTAATTATTGCCAGTCTAAAGAATCATGGCGTAAACATTTATGTGGAAAGACTTTAAATAAAGCAGTTCACCAATGTTTTCGTAGGTTCATTGAAACCATCCAAATGTGTGTATTTTCCTAGAATTCTTCCAGAATGTCAAAGGAAGGGAAGCAAAGGAGGAGATCGGGTAAGGTTTGTTCGAATATACATAGGGAGAAAGGGCAAGCCAAAAGTGAGTGACTGCCATTCTGTATATCTGTATTCATTCATTTATTAACGCATCCAATTTTAATTCATTAAAAACAAACGTAATAAATTGGAATAGTTAGTGAAGGCGAGTTGGCAGCAAAAATAAATCGTTTTGGGGAGGTTCTTAGTACCAGTCAGTTCCGCGACAATGAGACCGCACCGCAGTCATTGTGAGTTTGAATCTTCAAATGCATATTACTTTTGTTTGACTAATTCCACAGTATCTAGTGGCATTTACGTGTGTTTTAGATAATCTAGAAATCTTTCCTTCCTCTTCCTTATCCTATCTTCACCCCTTACTTATATCAGTACGCTATTACACTTGTCGGGAGCTTAGAGCTTGACCCGGCTGGGGTGGCGCCCGGCGTTGGGAGATACCTGGCTTGAGAAAACCCGTAAGCCGCCATGTAGGTCGGCGCCGGCTCTCACCATCCAGCTGGGGAAGAACATCACCACATCCAGCAAGAAAACCATGCTTTATACGTAAGAAGTTAATGACCTTAGCAGTTCACGCGCCCGGAATCACTAATCAATCAATCAAGCTACGTAAGTACACCTTCGGAGGGAAAGTAAAACTGACGGGGGGCGCGTGTTCCATGCCTGTGTGTGGTTAGTGATGCCAAATTTTATTAAAACATCCATATATCAATATTTCGATACATTACTAAAAAGTTTTCGATGTTGAAAATATCAACAAAATTGATCGATGTTTACAATGTATCGAATAATAGTATAAAATAAATGGTATTTTCCCGTTCTGTTTACATTTTTTAATAGCGTACTTACATGAAATAAAATATTTTATTGTTTGGTCACGTTTATGTAATCCATAAGTAATCAATCTACGTATTGATAATAATAATCATAATAATTATCGATTGTACAAAATAAAAGACATCTTGTTTTGCTATTATTCTATTTCTTCATTAATTAGTTATCAAAGTAAAACGTCATGTAATATAATATATATATTTACGTATAATATACATACTACGTAAATATTATTTAAAAGTATATTCTGTAAATTCTGCCCACTCTTCATTTTTCTATATTGCCTCCAACAACATCAACGAAAAAGATAACACAAACGTTTTTTGGAAATATTGATATTCCTAGAAAAACACATCGATGTAAAAAAAATCAAAAACAAAACATCGATGTTAATATATCGATGTTTCTGATTAAAAATATCAATATTTTAAAAACTTCGAAGTTTTTTTTCATCCCTACGTGAGATCCCATTCGAGACGACTGTTGGGTCAGAGTGGTCAGACAGGGGGGAAGAGGGCGGCGTGAGGAACGGCGTGCGGAAGATAAAATGGTGGCTGATGCTCGCACCGCTAGCTGTCCACCGCGATCGCACGCACGACTTACACCCAATTTACTCGCTTCCCCTTGACGAACGATTTCAGTTGATTGATTGCTGTTAACTGCTAAGGTCATTAGCCTCTTAAGTATATAGCAAGTTTTTATTGCTGGAGGTGACGGTGTTATTCCCCAGCTGGATGGTGAGAGCCGGCGCCGACCTTCAAGGCGACTTACGGGTTTTCTCTAGCCAGGTATCTCCCAACGGCGGGCGCCGCTTCAGCCGCGTTAAGCTCTAAGCTCCCGACTGGCCTCCCGACAAGTGTAGAAGCATAGTGATATAAGTGTAAGGGTGTGTAAGTAAGGGGTGAAGATAGGACAAGGAAGAGGAAGGAAAGATTTCGCGCGGACCGTGGCCCGTTTGTTACGGTACTGTTCCGGTATTCGTCTATTGCTGATCGGAGAAATCTCGGACAATCACCGATCAGTGCAGCCGACCG
The DNA here is from genome assembly GCA_011170035.1 of Teleogryllus occipitalis. NCBI lineage: Eukaryota > Metazoa > Arthropoda > Insecta > Orthoptera > Gryllidae > Teleogryllus > Teleogryllus occipitalis. The sequence goes on along the minus strand of BLKR01000097.1, from coordinate 733,524 downwards.
CTAGAAGTCTCCTCCAGACAGCAGCTGAATTCGACCTAGCTGTCCTGTTGACGCTCGCACCGCTAGCTGTCCACCACGGTCGTGCGCACGACTTACACCCAATTTACTCGCTTCCACTTGACGAACGATTTCGATTGATTGATTATTTCGTGTTTCGCGTCAACTGATATAGTCATTAGTCCCATTAGTGTAGTGCGTGTTTTTATCGCTGGAGGTGGCATTGTTCTTTCCCTGCGTTGAGATTCGTTGGTGTTGAAAACGACGAAATGAACAAATGGAGGCAAATAAGCGTTTACTCTATTAATTTTAATACGCAGGTAGTAATAAAATGTAGTGATTGTCTTTAAAATCAATCAATAAGAGTGAGTGATATCCCATCTCACTGAATAGAAAACTCAAAGTCCTTTCTAAAGGAAAACGCTCAGTGTTTTAAATATACAGTAGAGTCGCAATAATACGAGGTAACTGGGAACGATGGGGGGGGGGGGGGGGGAGAACCTCGGATTACGAAAAAACTAGTGGTGCTTAGCAGCCCATACTTTCTCGAGTTATTGGAAGCAGCTACGAATAATATTGAAATTTTGCATTTTCTGCGCTACTAACACCTCGGCTATTACTTGAAAACGTCCAATTCAAACAAAGCGCCTGTGATGCATATCTGCATTCATTTCGACACTCAGGAGCAGCAATCATTTCTATCATTGACAAATGAAACAAACAGGAATACATTTGACTGATACAGTATTCGCAGCACATTATACAGAAGCACTGTTGCCAGCGCATGATTGTCAAAACTATGTGCATTCACTTGGCGAATAATATTAATTCTTTGAAAAAATGTTTATTTCCGTCCGTATTCAGATTTCAACTTGTTTATCAGTTAGTCGTACATAATACACTGTTGATAATTAACTCTGATACTAATAAATTAATTAAATTACTTCTATTCTACGACTAGCAATATTCATTTATTACCGCCTTTTTATGTATTGACACCGCCTCAAACGAAGCGCAGGAAAATAAACATTTAAGGGAGTATATTCGTTAGATCGACCACAGCGAGATATCCCCCCAAACACTTTAAATGAAGGTGAAATCTTTGTTCTCCCAGACGATAAAAAACAATTTTACCCTTATGGACCTAATTTGTTAATTAAATTGTTTAAATTAGTATAGGCTCTTATGGAAAACAAAAAGTTTCGCTGGCATAGGTTTCTTTAAGTTATTGAAGAAGTTATACAGCAATATACCTTTTTCTTTTACTCAATACGCAGTAAACTTTTTAGGGATCAGAATATATTAATTGGTAAATATATTAAATATAACATACCTCACCGATCATTCTGAAGAGTAATTTATAAAAAACTGCTGCGAAATTCATCGCAAACGGAAGTACTGCCTCTCGGCCTAGGATTTACACTGTACAAATCATGCTATTGACACCACTGATTCTCTTGGGACACGAAGGAAAACCGCGACAAACATATGGATTATCAAATGCGTTTCGAATCATTTTTGAAAGGTTTATTCGGAAACACCAGCTCGACTAAATAAAAAGAGCTACATCTTATCACCGCCACTATCTCGACGTTCAACAACAATGAGTTTCTCAAATATCGGTTGCGGCATTGTTGCGCAAATTTCAATTAAGCTTAGCGGATTGTTTGAAAGAAAAAAGTAATACGAAAATAAATATAAAAAAGTGACCAATACACTGAGAATATAAATTGTAGAAATGTGCAAGTGTAAGTAAAAATAAAATTAATATTGGCATTTTCAATAGTAAGTTATTATTAAAATAAATTAACTATTTTTCATATTATTCATTCAATTTTTTTCTAGTAGTTGGTGTGAAACCTGTATATATTTCATTATTTCCAAGCAGAAATTGCGCAAAACTACTTTTTTTCAAAACATTGTACATGGCATTTTTTTAAAGAGTTTTGTACAACAGGCTTTGTCTGTGGTCAAAATCTCTATTTTCAATTTTGTAGTTTTGATTTTTTTGCAATTTTCGAAAAACCAAGCAATACTCGAAAATGGGACTAGCACCATATTTCTTCCTGCCTCTTATAACATAAGTGTATTATTTACATTGATACATACGAGGAGAAAATTTAAAGGAAAAAATTGGACTGGTTTTTGAGAAAAAAAGTAATTAACACATTTTTAAATTCAATATATCTCTCGCATAATTACACGAAAACTTCTCATATTTTCAGAATATTGAACGTGATCTTATTTAAAGATGTCCTCATAGAACAAATATTGTGATGGGGAAAATATTATTTTCAATATTCTAGTAGTAGGAAGACGCATCACGGCCAAAAAATTACACTTTGGCAATTTACTAAATATCTGGGATTTGAATGAACATGTGGGGTGCACATTTTTCTTAAGCGTCCTTTACGCCTTCCGAGGACAAGGTGTAATAAAAATAATTGGAGCAATTTTTGAGAAAGTTCTGAAAAGTTTGTGATGCTTTATTTAAAAATCTCTGAAGAATTAAAATATCCGTTTGAAACGCCTAAAGCATGGGCAACACTTGGAACATATGAAACACAACAGGACAGTTGAACGCAGGACTATGATGCTGCTTTGATGATAAGAAGTGAAATGTTTCGTCCGTATTACCGTATTTTCAATAATAAATTTTCAAATAAGCTACGTACAATATTACTTTGGAACTTATTGAATTCGAAGTATAAAATTAACAGCATTCATTGGTATGTCCGGTGCCAGAGACTGTAAGAACTTATTTCAAGCGGTGCATTACATTTAGAAATGTTCATCATATGAAAAAAAAACAACTTTTAAACCCGTTTACAGTATCGGAGATTCCACATTAGTTTAGTGTCTCATTTTCACTAATCTTTGAGATGTAATATTGCAACATGCTCTGATAATATACAAACTCCCTGAGACACCACTACCCCTAGACTATTTCTGCATCGTTGTTGGGGAAACAAAGAAAACAAATCAGAAACGGTCCGCAAGTACACGTACTGTTATGTTTCATTTTTCGGCCCGCTTGAAAATGGAAAAGCTGAAAATGCGGCAAAGTGGTAAATAAAGATTATTTACTGCTTCTCGCTTGTGGGTGCATGATAGTTGGTTTTACTTCCCAGATCAAAAGTATTTTTTCCTTCTTTTCAACACAAATTATGAAAGTATTTGTTTCTTTTAATACGTACAATCCAGTGTTCCTTGCAATTCACTGTTCATTGCATGAATGTCTCTTACGAGACGCACTGTAAATTGTGTTTCCTAATCCACAACTACACTACTATATATCTTCCTGGAAAAAAATCCCCAAAGTCCGCTTCTTGGATTTCTATGACATTCAATATCTGGTACATCTTATTCAATATCCACATCAAGATGGCACCAACACCTGGCACGGACGGGGTTTCCTGCGTTCCCACACTTTTTGTATCCCGTTGGGCGCTCCTTCCCCCTTCCCGCTTTGAAAAAGACAGATCAGATGCTAACTCGTGATTTGTCACGTGTAATATGAGTCACTGATTCAGGGTCAGATAGTGAAGACGCAACCCTCGGCTGACACGTAACAAAAGAAAGAAAAAGCTTTCGGTGTCCCCCAGGGTCTTCAGATCTCACCGTTTTCTTGCACGACGTCCTTCTCCTGGAGCAGCCAGTTCTTTTGTGCGTGGATAGTTCGAAAACTTCCATTGTGCAGCCATGTCGAGGTAGGGAGTGAGAGAATTGTGCTTGAAGGAAAGTATCTGGCTTTGCAAGAGGTTTCTAATTTTATACAGAATAGTCTTCTAACAAACATTCTTGAAGGTTTTCTTCAACAATATAATTAGAAATAAGAATTTTAAGCACTGCATCTATTACTTCCCCATTTAAAGTGCCCAGATGGTTTGTCTTGCAAAGATAAGATGAAATTAACTCTACTAACTGCGTTTTAGTTCCAACGCTTTGCTATTATTTCAATGCAAGCATCTTTTTGCACATTTCCTAGACGTGTTCAATTTTTGTACTACTTTCAGATTTTTAGCTTATTTTTTGCGTTTCAATTCTATAATAATTAAATATGGAACACTGTTGAAATGGCAGAAATTCCTCTTTCAACTTCCTATTTCTCACTACATAAGGTAGTTGTAAAAAGGCAGCAGAATTTATGCCTAACAATTTTAAGGTTATCTGCGACTTCTTTGAAACTATACCAAATGATTCTTCAGCTCTATTTTCGTGTCAATATGTTTTATTTGTGCTATGCAAGTTCATAATTCAAATTAATTTTAAACGTTATCACAGTTGCCTGGCACGTCTATTCTGAGGAATAGAAATTTACGTGAAAAATTATCGATTATAATAAGTCTTAATTTTGTGTTTTCTAACAAAATAAGGTTTAATTATCTTCAATACGATGAATAAAGTCGTAAAGATTCCTTATATATGTTGGAAAGATAATATAGTAATTCACAGCATTTCAATAGTGTACTGGAAGGTGATTGAAACCCATAAAGACACGTGCTTTTAAAGATTTCTTCCAAATTATCCTCGACAAAATAGACTAAGTATTGTGCCAATCGATTTGTCTCGTGGAGAGGAATGGGACGAGGTACATATAACCTCTGTAAATACAGAGGTGATATGTAGCTCCATGTTTACCAGGAGTCATCCAAAACGCGTTTTATTCGGTTAAAGTGAACACAAAAATAGTTATGTATGCACCAAGGGCTTTCAATGGGTTCTAATGATCGAGCGACGATAATATATGATATATATGAGTTTTACAAATATTCATATATATATATATATATATATATATATATATATATATATATATAATTATAGAGGTCGTACACAGAAAATATAATTAGAGGTAAGAGGTCATACAGAAAAGAAAAATATTATAGAGTATTTACTCTTATTTACAGATATGTTCATGGCATTTACCCACTGTTAAGAATTTAAAAACATTCTTACAATATGGCAACTGTTTAGGATGATTGATTTTCGTAATTCGTAATGCACTCTTTATGGTATTTGTAGTTGTAGTATTGTTGATTTGACATATTATTATTATTATTATTATTATTATCATTATTATTATTGAATTAAAAACCTGATACAAAGTATGGGGAGATGGGATCGTGGGAAAGACGAAGCAAGAGAAGAAATCACTTTATAGACCATTTCCTGCTCACCGTTGGAATTAATCCGACCCCAAAACGCCGAATACAAAAACAAAACAAAACAAAACAAAGCCGAAAGTGCTGCAAAGCGAAGGGGCTGGTACTCACGTCTTGGTCTCGTGCGCGAAGAGGAACTCGGAGACGAGCAGCTCGGCGGGCAGCTCGTCACCGTCGCCGCGGGCGGCGCCGGGGCCCAGGGGGCGCGCGGGCGGGGGCGGCGGCGGCGGCGGCTCGGCGGCCACGCCCCCTCGCGGCGCGCCCTGCGACGCCACCGACGGCGACGACGACGGCGGCGGCGGCGGCGGCAGCAGCACCAGCGCGGCCAGCGCCAGCGCCACCGCTCCACCCCCGCGCATGGTGCGCCAACGCCTGCGCCAACCGAATCCCGTCAATAGGGCTACGCATTTTGATCACCTAAAAACTACATAAGAATGCCATAAAAATAGTGCATTTATGACCTAAATATCCTTCAAAAATGTTCTTAAAAAAGAGAGCGGTAGCTCAGTGCATCAACTGATGTCACTGCAGCGCCTCTGACCGGGAGGTCCTAGGTTAGAGTCCTGACGGCGGCAGGATTTTCGACACTAGCTTTTCAGCTAGGTCGAATTCAGTCGCTGTCTGGAGGAGAATTCTACCGACCGGCTGCTCTGATCGGTAGTTTTGCGTGGTTTCTCCCATCAACACCAGGCGAATGCCGGAGCAGCACCCTCCAAAACGGGCCACGGACCGCGCGCGATCTGTCCCTCTTCCTTGTCCTATCCTCTCCCCTTATACACACACACTAACATGCACTACACTACCACATATTCCGGGAAATCTGTCGGGAGCTTAGAGATTGTCCCGGCCGGGGCGGTGCCCCGCTGGTGGGAGAGTCTTAGTTAGGGGGAAACCCCACTAGCCGACGGTAGGTCGGCGCCGGATCTCGCCATCCAGCGGGGGAAGACCACCGCCATCTCCCGCGAAAAAAACATGCACTACACTAACGGGAATAATGACCAAAGCAGTTGACGCGCCCGGAAACACGAAAAAAATCAATGAATGTCCTTAAACATTTGGTTGGTTAACTTGATATACTCGCATAAGCACATGGCGATCTATTGACTTGATGTTGCCGCGTATGGCAGCGTCTTAACGATCCGGAGAAGCACATTTTTCTTTGCGTGTTTAAGGTCGCATCAACATCTATGTCATTATTGGAGTTAACGTTATGGTAACTGTGAAAATGAAACGATATGGTGCTGATAAGGGGTGATAGTACGAACACAAATACAACGTTGCCCGAGGCGCGACTCGAACCCGCAACGCTTCGGTCTGAGAACGCTACGACACTACTTAGCGATCTCGGCCATCAGATCGGCAAGCACATTTTTGTAGAAAAAAAATCGTTCGACTTCACCCACCTCTCGGGCTTCCAGTTCCCCGCCAGACTCCGCGCTAACTCTGCTTACGAAACAATAATCATTTCACAGAACTGTATATACCAAAAACATAAATTCCGAAGATTAATGTTTAGGGACCTCTCCACTCCCTCTGCATTCACACCGTTGAAAGCCATTGACACTGCGTTGACAGGATTTAGTTACTTTTACGCGATAGTGGTCAGGGCGGCGACAGCAGCGTATTTCTATTTAGAGTTGAGAACGTAAATACTAAATGAATACATAAAACTTTTGAAAACAAGTAAAAAATGACCAGACAATGATCTTCAAACTCCAAAATTCAAAGAATGTCTTTTCAACCCAAAAATGGCAAAAAATGCCCTAACAAATAGATGTCAAACATCTCAAAACTCTGTGAAATGTTAGTACCAAAGAAGAAGTGGTTCTCAAGAACGAGAAAGAAAGATGCAAAATCATCAAAATCTTAGCCCTGCTCATCCATTTTAGGATACCACAATCCATCCAGGTATCTCCACTAGCAGGGCACTGGCCCAGCAAGAACAAGCTGTAAGCACGCGAGTGATGTCCCGATTAATTGATTGATTATAGTGATTCAGGGCGCGTTGACTGCTCAGGCCATTATTCCCGTAAGTGTACTGCATGTTTTGATCGCGGGAGATCAGCTTTTCTCGCTGGATGGTGCGATAGAGCGCCGATTTACCCGTCCGCTGAAGGAGATTTTCCACAACCAGGACTCTCCCACTAGCGGGGCACCGCCCAGCCGGGACAAGCTCTAAGCTCCCGACCGGTCTCCCGGCATGTGTGGTTTGTGTGTGTGTGTGTGTGTGTGTGTGTGTGTGTGTAAATAAGGAGTGAGGATAGATAAGGAATTAAAGTTCGCACGTGGTCCGTGGACCGTTTGCTACGGTGCTGCTCCGGGATTCGCCTGGTGTGGATCGGATAAACTACAGAGAACTATCATATCAGTCGCTCTCTAGAATTCTCTTCCAGGCAGAATTCGACCTAGCTATGTAAATGTGGAAAACATGCTACCGTCGGGATTAGAAACCTAGGACCCTAGTCAGCGGCACTGCAGTGTCATCAATTGAAGCCCTCAGCCACCTATGCCCGTCTTCCATAAATTACTTACCGCCAAACATGGGGGGAGGGGACCACGAAAAACTACGTGTCCCTTCGCAAAGACCCAATTTAAAGTAATTCCATGTAGAAAATAGTTATTTATACACTAAGAGCGTTATAAGGGTTCCAATGATCGAGCATCGACAAAAATGCCCAGAGCCTCTGGTCATCGAGCTTTTTTGACGACCGATATCTTTAGAAAGAGCTAATGCCCGTGATACGTACATGATTTTACTTTTTACGTAATTTTTATGATTCAATTTGAATTATTTACTAATTAACTACTTGTTATCTTAACCCGGTTTGTTTTTTCATATTTCCCTCTCATCAATCCCTTTCATTATTCCCTGTCATAATTCCCTCTCTTTTTTATCGTCCATAAGAGAACAAGCATCACCAACGTCATTTTAATTATTGTCATATTCCCCTCCTATGCACGACCCTCTTGATCCAGGTAAGTTATGCATTGTATATCGAACTCCGTATCGAGGGCAATAACAAGCAATAACGTATGAGTAAAAGAAGAAAAAAACATTTATCTCGCTTTGTGTGTGGTTTGGATCCACTGTGCCGGGCCGCCTGCTCGCTGGCTCTCCCGCCCAGCGCCGCGAGCCGCTCATCGACAGCTGACAGCGCCGCGCCTGACAAATGCACGGGCGTGCACCGCGGCGGCGGCAACGGAGAAGGCGGTGCAGGCGGCGGTGGGGGATGCGACGTCTCAGCGTCAACGGAACAGGAGTGACCGGCAAAAGGGGAGGTGGCAAGACACAGGGAGTAACCAGCAAGGGCGGAGGCGGTGGTGGCAACGGCGGATTGGTTGGCTGGTTGGTAGTGATTCCGGGCGCGTCAACAACTTAGGTTGTATTAGTCCCGTAAGTGTAGTGCATGTTATTCCTCAGGAGATGACGATGATCTTCCTCCGCTGAATGGCGAGATCCGGCGCCGACCTACCGTCGGCTAACATGGTTTTCCCCAACCAGATATCTCCCACCAGCGGGGCACCGCCCCAACCGCGACATATTCTAAGTCCCCGACCGACCTCCCGACATGTGTGGTAGTGTAGTGCATGTTGGTGTGTGTGTGTGTGCAAGGAGTGAGGATATGATAAGGAAGAGGAAGGAAATATCGCGCGTGGTCCGCGGCCGGTTTGTTAGGGTACTGCTCCGGCATTAGCGTGGTGTTGATCGGAGAAACCACGGAAAACTACCGATCGGAGCAGCCGGCCGCTAGAATTCTCCTCCCGAGAGTGACTGAATTTGGCCAAGCTATCTAACGTCGAAAATCCTGCCACCGTCGGGACTTGAACCTAGGACTTCCCGGTCAGAGGCACAATTGTGCATCAGTTGATGCCCTGAGATACCTCTCCCGGTTGGCGGATCGGGAAGGGGGGTGCGAGGGTGGCGGGATCGAAGTTGGCGGAGGAGTTGGAGCAGGGGTTGAGACAGCGGATGAGGTGGAGCCGATGGCGGTAACAATGCAAGTGTCGGAGGCGGTAGTCGTGTAATGCACGACAGAGTCAGGAAGGATTGATTGATTGATTCATTTTTCCGGGCATGTCAATAATTATGGTAGTTTATTCCTTAAGTGTAGTGTATGTTTTAACTCGGCAGGAAGTGGTGATTCCTTCCCCACTAGAAGGTGCTCACTTTCATGCCTGCGGGAGATTTCCCCCTTAGATACCTCCCTCACTGGGGCACCGCCCCAGCCGGGACAAACTCTACGCTCCTGACTGGATTCCTGACATGTTTGGTAGTGTAGTGAATGTAAGTGTGATTGTAAAGGAAGAGGACACCACAAAGAAGAGGAAGAACAAATCGCGAGCACACCGTGGCCCGTTTGTTAGGAAACTCCGCGGCTGAAGCGATGGTTCCGATGGAGGCGGTGAGGTGTGGATGGGGTGAGAGTGGGGAAACGATGGCGGCGATTGCCGCGGAGATAACGAGTGAGATGTCTTCAGGGCTAACAACAACCCCCGAAAACAAAAAATTAAATTTCACGGTGCTTTTTTTCACGATTAAAAAAACTGGAGGGTGGTGCCGCAATTATGGCTTTAGATTCGGATTCAGCGCGTCGTTATACAATGCGAAACATGTGTTATGTCTTTGGGTCTCACACCTTTTATTTTGTGCCCGTATGTGTAGTGCACGCTATATCACAGGCCGTGTGTGTGCATGCTATATCACAGGAGGTGGCGGCGTTCATCGCCCGCTGGAAAATGAGATCCGGTACTCACACTTTGGCTTGTGCGTTTCCCCCTCGGGTATCTCCCCAGCGGGTAACGGTCCAGGCCGGAACAAGGTGCAGATATACGTAATGGAAGAGCATGTGTATTTGTGTATACGTAAATGGAGAGGCAGAAACAGAAGCACAAGAATAAGGACTGTAAACCCACCTGCAAAGCAACCCTTGTAGAATTTAACTACCCCGTATTAGGAGGCCAACAACCCGTTACGGGACATTTAATGGCTAAAAATAGAAATAAAATAAAAGGAAGAGAAGGGGACAAGTATAAAGGAAAAAAGATGGCAAGCGGTCGTTGTCCGTTAGTTAATTCAGCTTTCTCCGGGCAAGTTACAGAAGCCGGCCCTAGAATTCTCCTTCAGCCTGTGCCTGAATTCATATAATTCGATTTTTTTAAAGTGGCCGATGACATTACGTCATAGTTACACCTCCTGAATTATAAAATGAATCATTTTCAATGGTAGGCACATTTCTGAGGCCACGAGCCCCGTTGAGGACGTTCGCGAAGTAATTAAAAATATTCTTTTTTAATAGTAAGATGTGGTAAAATGACCTAATGTCAACAGTTGGGCGCGGATTTTGATGACCTAAAACATCACCAAAAATGATCACTACAATGCTCTTAAAAGTTTTAAAAAGACCCTTAAAGCAAAAAAAAAAAAGACGTAAACAATGTGATCAAAACCAGTCTCGATGAACAACTCATGCTATTGGATTCGTTACTGATGTAATCGAGGCTTCTTCTATTCGTTCAAGTCAACTCAGCCTTCAAGCTTTTGATTTGAACTGTTATTTACCAGAAACTCTCTATTTTTAGTTATCCCGAAATCGGGTAAATTGTCAACAGCTGACAGGCGTCACAGGAACCTTAGATTACACAGTCACAATGACTGACATTACAACTGAGCGAAGAAATCTAATAGGCTACCAGTTATAGGTACTCAGGAGTTCTGTGGATAATATTTGTTGCATCTCGAAAATATTATTTGAAGTAAGTACCATTAAAATCGATGACATTAGCGTAAAATACATTAAAAATGACGGGAATAGGTAAAAAATTACTTACTATTGGGAATCGACGAAAATTGCAACAAAAAAGTATAAAAATGGGTCATCTCCTTTTGTCATAATATGAAATGAATTTCTATACTAAAAGGCATTTTTCTAAAGTGAAAAGGAAAAAAAAATGACATTTCATTAAAATCCGCCCCTTAGTCACCAACCACTGAAAACAATAGAAGTATAGCTATGTAGGTAGTGTGGTGTCGCCAGAGCAGGAGGCGTGGCGGCACTTGGGCTGAAGCTTTGGTGACGGGAGTGGTTGTGGCGAGATTGGGTGGTGGATGTGATGAGGTGACACGACGTAAGGGCAGTGGCAGAAATATGTGATAGTGATAGGATGGTGGTGGGATAGTTCTGATGGTGGTGGGGTGGTTTGGTTAGTGGTGGTGGAGTGGTGGAGAGTTGGAGATGGTGGGATGGTGGTCATGGGGTGATGGTGGTGGGAAGGGGGATAGGTCTAGTAAATGGTGCGTTCGTGAGGATGATGGTGGTGATGGTGGGGTGGTGACTATTGGTGGTAGGAGTGGCGGCTGAGGTGGCAATGGAATGGTGGTGGTGGTCCTGGGTCTGATGGATGGTGATAGTGTTGGTGCGTAGTGATGGTGAGGGTTTGGAGGTAGGGTGATGGTGGTGGCGGTGGGGATTATAGAAGTGGAGGTAGCCATGGAGGTGATTGGGTGGTGGTAGTGAGGCTACTGCTGGTACTGATGCTGTTAGATGATGATGTTGGTGGATGGTGAAGTGATGGTCATGGTGCCGCTGGGGATTGTAGGAGTGGAGATAGCTGTGGGGGTTATGAGATGGTGGTGGTGCTGCTGCTGGTGTTGATGCTGATGGATTGTGATAGTGTTGGTGGGTGGTGATGGTAAGGTGGTGGTAATGGTGGTGCCGGTGGGGACTGCAGAAGTGGAGGTAGCTGTGGGAACGATGGAGTGATGGTGCTCGTAGATGGTGGGGTGGTGTCGGTGAGGATTATAGAACTGGCGGCAGACGTATCGGAGATACGGAGATGGTGAGGTGGAAGAGGTGAGTGCGGAACCGTGACGACGGCAGCGGCTGGGGCAAGGTGGGGCCGTGGGATTGATGGGGAGGGGGGCGGGGGCGGGCAGAGGTGATAGTGTTAGTAGGTGGGTGGTCATGGAGGGGTGTTAGAGATAGCGTGATGGCGGTGGAAATGGTGATGTTGCCAGTGGGAATTGCTGAATTCAATGTAGCTGGAGGGGGGTGATGGAATGGTGGTAGTGTTGCTCGTGGATGGTGAGATGGTGTTGGCGCTCGTGGATGGTGGTGTGGTGGTAGTGCTCGTAGATGGCGGGGTGGTGGTAGTGCTCGTAGATGGCGGGGTGGTGGTAGTGATGCTACTGCTGGTGCTGGATGTTGATGGCGGATGGCGATGAAGTGGTGCCGGTGAGGCTGTAGAAGGGGAGGAGTTAGCTGTGAGGTGATGAGATGGCGATGCTCGTGGATGGTGAGGTGGTGTCGGTGGGGATTGTCGAAGTGACGGCAGACGTATCGGAGGTAAGCACTGTATCGCTGGAGGAGGTGAGTGCCGGAGATGTGGCGACGGCGGCTGCAGGGGCGAGCCGGTGCCGTGGGAGTGGATGAGGAGCGGGGCGGAGGCGGGGGCGGGGCGGGCGAGAGCCCAGTCACAGCCTCAGGCGCCGCATTCTGTGAAGGTCACGAGGGCCTTTCTCTGCCGCCGCCGCGCCGTCGTACGCACGAACGCTCTCGAAAAACGACGCGCACGAGATCTCGATCCACGAGTTCGATCGCTGTTACGTCGACGCCGCTCCGTTCGCAGCGGCCGCTAGCGGATTCCCCCGCCTCCGCCACTTCCGCTGCGAGACGGGGGTTGAATTTTTCAAGGGAATCCGACTTGCGGGCGGCAGTAGACCCGACTCATGAGGTTTCGATGGTGTAACGGTTAGAGTTAATCGGGTGAACGGCGTTCGATCGGGTTCATTGATTGATTGTTAGTGATTCCGGGCGTGTCAACTAATATGGTCATTAGTCCCGTAAGGGTAGTGCATGTTTTTCATCGGGAGGTGGCAGTTATCTTCCCGTACTGGATGGCGAGATCCGGTGCCGACCTACAGTTGACTAGCGGAGTTTCCCTCACAATGTGTCTCCCAACCGCGAAGCACAGCCCCATCCGGGACAAATTCTAAGTCCCGGACAGGTCTCCCGGCTTGTGTGGTAGTGTAGTGCATGTTAGTGTAAGTGTGTGTGAAAGTGTGAAGTGGAGGTAGCCATGGGGGTGATTGGGTGGTGGTAGTGGTGCTACTGCTGGTACTGATGCTGTAAGATGGTGATAGTGTTGGTGGATGATGATGGTGGATGGTGAAGTGGTGGTGATGGTGCCGCTGGGCCAAGGAAGAGGTAGGAAAGATCGTGTGCGATCCGTGGCCCGTTTTTAAGGGTACTGCTCCAGCTTTCGCCTGGTGTTGATCGGAGAAACATGGGAAAATACCGATCAGAGCAGCCGGCCGCTAGAATTCTCATCCATACAGCGACTGAATTCGATCTAGCTGAAACCTAGTGTCGAAAATTCGCCGCCGTCGGGACTCGAACCTAGGACCTCTCGGTCAGAGGCACTGCAGTGACATTAGTTGATGTACTCAGTCACCGCTCCCGGTTCAAACCCGATCAAAACCTAGGATTTTTAAGGGCGAAAAAATCTTTGTAAGCTTTCCTTACGAGAAATAAAGCTGGCTGTCCCATGTAGTAGAATTACTTCATATAAAATATCCTCAAGCCTAAATGAAGCCTCTGAGATAAATTCAAATCTCCTTTTTCATCGATGGAGTAATACTGTCTTTCTCCACTAGATGGTGAAAGGAGTGTTTTGAAACTTGCGTGATGACACGGAAGAGCGGACCTGACGGTCAGGGTCTCGCCACGTAAAATAAGGCATCGCTGAACTGAATTGAATTGGCGTAAGTCCAGATCCGAAGAATCAACAAGACTTATAGCGGTATACAAGGCCAGAGGTATACTCTTTAAAGGAGAACCTAGGGTTTAGTTGCAGAATCGTCCTATTTGGATGTATTGTGATTGGATTCCTGTCCCGATACAGAGAACACTGCTAGACGGGAATTGAATTTTTCAATGGGGTTCGTTAGCTAAAATGCGGGCGGTAGTAGACTTTGCATTCAGACCTAACTCCTGACCAGGTACTGAAACGACAACTTACTGAGTGAGCAGGGTAAGTGTTGATTATTTTCTGGGAATCCATAAGGAAAGTTGCGGGTAATAGAATAAGCTCCCTCCTAATAAGACACGCTTGGATTACTCTCTTGCATAGTTACAGGTAAGAGGACTTAAAGTGATGAGCAATGCGGGTGTTCAATATTTCAAGAGGATCTAAAAGATAAGTTCTAAGCAACTACGCATTCCCTCCTAACCCGCTGCTGTGGGACCGGACTTCTAATTGGATTCGGAAAAGAAAGCTTAGCGAGGAAGGCAAGGCCACGGTTGAATTTTTTAAACCGAGAGGGATGGCTCAGGGCATCAACTGATGTCACTGCAGTACGTTTCACCGGAAGGATCTAGGTTCGACGGCGCCATGATGTTCGATACTAGCTAGATAGCTAGTTCGAATTCAGGATGAAGGAGAAGGAAAAGCGATCGGCTGCTCTGACCAGTGGTTTCTCTCAGTTTCTGCGATTAATTCCAGGCGAATGCCGGGGCAGTAACCTATCAAACGAGCCACGAACCGCCTGCGATCTTTCTTTTCTCTTTCTCGTCCTAACCTAACCCATTACTTTCACATACTTACACTTACATGCACGACACTAACATACATGGCGGGTGAACGGTCGGGAGCTTAGAGCTTGTCCCGGTTTGGGCGGTGCCCCGTTTGTAGGAAATTCCTGGTTGAAAGAAACCGCGTTAGTCGACGGTAGGTCGGCGCCGGATCTCACCATCCAGCGGGGGATGATCACCGCCACATATCGAAGCAAAAATGCACTACACTTACGAGACCAATGACCTTATCAGTTGTCGCGCTCGGAATCACTAATCAATCAACCAATCAAAAATTGATTTTTTATTGGATATTCAAGAGATAAGTCGATGACAATAGTACACTCCCTCCTAGCCGGAATCATTGGAGCCGGACCACTGTCTAGATGCGGAAAAGACTGTTTAGATCAGTAAGCCAGATGGAGGTTGAGTTTCTCGAGGGATCCCGAGAGAATATTTGCCGGCAACAGTTGTACTGAGACCGGACATCAGTCCGGATATGAAAAAGATTGAGAGCTTAACTGCGGTCAACAAAAGACTCGCTGAATAGGTTTGATAAATTTGCGGGTTCATTAAAATTTTAGCATCTATTTCATTCATTTCCCAAAATGCATTCGCAAAACATATTTTATTGCATCGAAAAGGAATACAAATTATTATTTATTGATGGTTAAGTTCTAATTACAGTTCAACTCTTAATTATCCTGTCTTCAATTATACTAAAATTGCTTCTTCTTCAACAGATCTCTCTTCCATTTATAAAAGACCGTAGTTTCTTAAAAAAAATGTATTTTCATGCTCTCTGAATCACCTCTTATCCAATTAATGATAATTGAATTGTGTTTCGCAATAGTTCCCATAACTGAGATTCAATGTAATTCTACTAACTGTCGTAGTAGCTTATTTTCCCGGTAAATTACCCTAAAGAATAGGAGATCAATTCGATTCAATCTAAGTGACGAGAACCTTAGAGATTAGAATACGAAAGTTTAAGTGCATGGGGGTTAAATGTTGAAACTCTAGACAAGGAAGCAAAAAACCGTGTTCAGAAACAGATGAGTTACCTTATTTATATCTTAGTTCCAACATAAAACGAAAACCAGACCTAGAGATGGCTATAGCGACGCGCAGACAAATAGTCTGAAAGTAAAGAAGGCCACTTGTCAAACCGCATTGCGTAAAACTTAAAAAAGCCAAACCGAATTTTATATATGAAAATGTTTAAAATAGTACCTATTTTTCTCGAAATTTTGAATCAATGGAAAGACGAAGCAGACTGTTGTGAAGAAGACAAGCAGACGACAAACTTTGCATTGCGTGAATCTAAGAAAGACGCCGCATCAACGACGCATTTTATTGACGATTTTTATGGCGCACCCAATTCCTTTGGAATCCATGTCGTGTTTGTCGGAGTATCGCGTGATGGTCTCTCTGATAGCCTTT
Organism: Teleogryllus occipitalis; assembly: GCA_011170035.1. Classification (NCBI taxonomy): domain Eukaryota; kingdom Metazoa; phylum Arthropoda; class Insecta; order Orthoptera; family Gryllidae; genus Teleogryllus; species Teleogryllus occipitalis. Next base: position 717,350 of record BLKR01000097.1, on the reverse strand, counting down.
GAGAAGTGCCTCCGATTGAGGCAGGTGTCTGTTCAAGACCTCACAGTCACGGACAGACGACTACGTTGCTCGCTACACATGACGACCTCAGTTCGACGCAATAGCCACCGTTTCTTCACTTTCAAACTCACCAGTTTATTCAGTGCCATATTTTGAACATCCAAAACGCAATTATCGCAACTCTCTACCATTAGTAATACTCAAGTTTTAACGAACTAGTCGTTTCGGCACTTTTTTAGTAGAAACTACTATCCATCTGGGACAACATTTCAATATACTCGTATTATCTCAACATCCTACAGTAGGTATGCGAATCGGTAATTGGCAATACGTTAATTCCCACGAAATGTACTTTAGTGATTGCCTGTTACCATGAATTCATTTTTCTTGTCTTCTAAGTGCAGCCCAGTATTTTCTATATCTTGCATGGGATATGTGAACTGGCCATTTTTCTAACGTGTGTTTGTGTTTTCCACTGAGTGCCTGGAGCCGACAATATAAGAGAAAAAAACTCAAAATACTCGATACAGAGACTGCAAATTTGACTATTCCACACCACTATGAGAAAGATGCAATAGGAATATAAATAAAACAATCTAGGTCTTATCATGGTTGTAATCTCCAATGTGCATATAAATTTGAAAGAAAACTATGCATCCTCCCAGGATTGGAAGTCTCTATTTCGTTTGATAGCTTGGAAGTAGGCAAAACCCAAAACCAACAAAACAGTTTCGATTTTGACTGAAAAATGTCAATATTTGATTGTGTTAATCCGCCTATCCTCGTACTGGGCGTGCCGATTTTATTCTCATACTCAGTGCGTCACAGATCATGACAGCCGAAGCATCAAAGCTCCAAGGAAGAGGACTTCAACCATTAAATATTTGTTATTCGCGAGTTGCGTTAGGTAACAATAACTTTTTTGAAATTTTTAAAAATCTGTTGTACTGTGATAAGACAAGTACCTCGGGTTTAATTTGAATACTAAAATTGGCATCCAGCGTTAGTAATAATGGCATTGCTTGCAATCTCGAAAGTCAAAGAAAACGCGTTGTTAGGTTAACCGATCAACAAAGTATAATATTCCATGCTTCGTGTCATAAGCGCTGTGCATTGATTGATTGATAGATTTGTTCGTGTTTTCGGGTGCGTCAACTGCTTTGGTCATTAGTCCCGTTAGTGTAGTGCATGTTTTTTTCTCGGAACATGGCGGTGATTTTCCCATCGCTGGATTGCGAGATCCGGCGCCGACCTACGTCGGCTAGTGGGGTTACCCCCTAACCAGGACTCTCCCACCAGCGGGGCATCGCCCCAGCCGGGACAAGCTATAAACTCCCGACCGGACTCCCGGAATGTGTGGTAGTGTAGTGCATGTTAGTGTAAGTGAGGGTGTAAGGGGAGAGGATAGGACAAGGAAGGGGAAGGACAGATCGCGCGCGGTCCGTGGCCCGTTTTGGTAGGGTACTGCTCCGGCATTCGCCTGGTGTTGATCGGAGAAATCACGGAAAACTACCGATCAGAGCAGCCGGCCGCAAGAATTCTCCTTCAGACAGCCACTGAATTCGACCTAGCTGAAAAGCTAGTGTCGAAAAATCCTGCCGCCGTCAGGACTCGAACCTAGGACCTCCCGGTAAGAAGCGCTGCAGTGACATCAGTTGATGCACTAAGCTACCGCTACCGGTAGCGCTGTGCAGATGAACACGGCCCCGAACACATAATATGCGAAAGGTATGGAGAGGGAATTGAAAGTCGTGATCTTGTAGAAGGGCGCAAGGGATCACTCTCTTTAAAGATACTAAAGCGTGCACACGTAAGCACTTGAAGCGAGAACGGAATGTTACCATAGGCTGTGGAATTAGACTGATAGTTTGGTATTGTTAAATCGCAGCATTGAATTGTAATCGTAGATTTTATTAATGTGGTAGTCGGAATTTTGAATTAAAATGGACTCCGTGTTTCGAGGGAATGTATATTATTAACTTTAGGAGTTGTTATTAACTTCAGGATTTGATGCTAGTGTTGTGAAGTGGATAAGCGAATTTCTTAGAGACGGGAAACAAAAAGTTCGAATTGGCACTCAATTTTCGACTACGGGTATTGTTACTTCAGGGGTTCCACAGGGAAGTGTTTTAGGGCAATTACTTGTCTTAGCGTACGTAAATGATCTCTAGGTTAACATAAATCAAAGGTTCATTTATTTGCAGACGATTGTTTTATATACCGAAAAATCAAAGTTAGCGAGGACGAACGAATATTACAGCAGGATTTAGAACATTTACGCGATTAGCCTGTAAAAAATGATATGGGAATTAACAGATCGAAAAGTAAAACAATAACGTTCGGACGGGCACGAAATTATGTGGAACCAGACTATCGTTTAGGTGAGGTCATCATCTCAAGAGTCTCATCATGCAAGTTTTTAGGCATTCATCTAGATAGTAAATTAGGGTGGGAGAAGCATATAAATCAGGTAGTAAGAAAAACGTGGAAGTCCTTGCATTTTGTAATGCGAATTCTAAAGAAACGTTCTGCAAACGCCAAAGAATTAGCATATCTTTCACTGGTTCGCCCTCTCATGGAATACGGAGTGGTATGTTGAGATCCATACAGAAAGTCGCACCGGAAAAATCTAGATAGAATACAGAGGAAAGCAAATAAGTTTACCTATACCTATAAGTTTACCTAACGCAATAAAAACGTCATGGAAACCTCTAGAAACGAGAAGAACAAGGGCGAGGCTTTGCGCTCTTTATAAATCGTACGTAGGTCAACCAGCTTGGAAGCAAATTCAGGTTAGGCTAGAAAAACCAAATTATTTCGGCCGAGGCGATCACAAGGTGAAAGTAAATTTAATAATTTATTGTTAACATCCCGAGAATTTATGAGCATAGAAGGGCAACGTAGAAATAACAATATTAACAATAGCAGTGGAATTAATCCCCTTCCTAGTATTCGATGATCGTTGTAAATAGTATACAGATTTAGCTATAGTAAAAATTATAGAGGAGATCAAAAGTGGTTCACAAATAGCTAGCCCATCGTGGGGTATGAGAATAAACGTCGTTCACAGTACAATGTATCCTTATCTACTATTTTATACGATATTATTGCAGTACTCGTAAAGATGGCTTTCGTTAAGGTGAGATTCCACCCGAAATATATCAAATTTTGTGTTTTAATCTGAAAATAATCATTAGACTTTTGGGGACATTTTGATATATTATTCATTGCCAAATTGTCATTTTTTGTTTTTTTCTAAAGTTCGCTACTGGATTTATCCACTTTTTCGTTACCAGGGCCCTGTAATAAGAGTTTTTCTGCCAAAAATTGGCCGTGTTTTCGCGCAGCATTACGTCACTTTCTACAGCGTAAGCGGTAGCCAGACAGTAAAATACATTTTGTGTGGTTTTGTTCAAAAACATTTTCGCTACTGCAAGCCACTAAGATAATTACAAAATACGTTTAAAAGGTATTTTATCTACGAAAAATGTTTCCTCGTAGTTGGTGGATACTGTTTAAATACGGGAAAACTACTGAGTTCCTAGGGCTCACTACGGTATTTGATAGCAAATATCCTAATATATACAATGAAATATACTAATTAAATTGCACTTTTTTTTGAGGGAATTCATGATAGTCTCTAAAAACACATGTTAAAACTATCAAATTTTACTCAAGAGATGGGATAATACCTGGATAATCAAACTGAAGCTAACAAAATCAGAAATATTGTATCTTGCTTCCTCTCCCATCGCTTTTAGATATAATGCTATATGTTATATTTTTACTTAAAGTTTAATATAATTTAGTATTATACTATTCATCGTTTGCACAGTTGTAATTTAAACTGGTCAATGAATAAGTAAGTAAGTAAGTTAAGACCTGTCAGTTTAGAAAAGAGTGTTGTAATGAGGTTACTCGAAGTATGGCACTACCGTCAATAACCCGCCGACACAAAATCAAAGCGGAAGAAGCAGTTCGTAGTGACTGCCAGGAGTTATATGTCAATGGATGAAATAATAAACGAAGAAATAGAAGAGAGGCAGCATTATTTTCGGTATTATTCCCACTCTCGTGGTCTACGATACGTTTTGCCAAAAAATGAAGACAAACGTGACAATCATTTGAAGGAGTAGGGACGGTGACGGGTTGGTGGTGGGGTCGGTGATGAGGGAGGAGACCAAAAAAGGTAGGGAAGAGGCAACAGCGGTCGTGAGAGCGGGAGAGGGGTGTGTGGCCAGGAGACGGGTGCAAGAGCGGTGCGAACAGAGATAACTCCGTGTGGGCGGGAGTGGGAGCCAATTGATTGATTGATTGTTATTGATTCCGAGCGCCTCAACGACTAAGGTCATTAGTACCGTAAGTGTAGTGCAGGGTTTTCCTCGGGAGGGGGGAGGTGATGGTGTTCCCCCACTGGATGTCGACACACGGCGCCGACCTACCGTCGGTTAGCGGGATTTCACCCAACCAGGTATCTCCCTGCAGCGGAGCACCGCCCCAGCCGGGACAAGCTCTAAGCTCCCAAACGGTCTCCCGGCATGTGTGGTAGCGTAGTGCAAGTTAGTGTAAGGGTGTGTAAGTAAGATGGTGAAGATAGGACAAGGAAGAGATGGGTAAGATCAAGCGCGGCCCGTGGCCCGTTTGGTAGGGTACTGCTCTGGGATTCGTCTAGCCGGCCGCTAGAATTCTCCTCCAGACAGCGACTGAATTCGACCTAGCTGACAAGCTAGTGTCGAATATCCTGGCTCCGTCGGGCCTCGAACCCTAGGACTTTCTGGTCAGAGGAAATGCAGTGGCATCAGCTGATGCCCTGAGCCACCTCCCCCGGCGGGACACGTAGGAGAGAGGGGAGACTGGACAGTGGCGTGACGGGGACGGAGGAGGTGGTAGGGTGTGGCGAGGGCGCGGGAGGTGCCTGGGTCGTGGTCTCCTGGGGCCGAGGGGTCGCGAGGTCGCGGCTGCTCGTGGCAGCGGACGGGTGACACGAAAAACGACTTATTCCGCGCCCGGGTGGGACCAGCTGCGGCGCGCGCCGGCCCCTGACTCCGCGCAGCGCCGCCTGCCAACAACCCCAGCGGGCGAATTTTGGCACGACGCTTTTTTATTTGTTGGTTGGATGGTTGTTAGTGATTCCGTGTGCGTCAACTACCGAGGTCATCACACTACAATCTTGCCCGACCGCGAAACGAGCCCGGGGTCGCGTCATGGAAAGCGAGCATGCTGATCAATGAGCTATTCGCGAGGGCTTAACGGAACATATAATAGCTAAATACAAATTTTAAAAAATCGGAAGGCTGGTGCGTGTTTTTCTCCTCGGAAGGGTGCGGTGACCTTCCTGCTGGATGGTGAGATCTGGCGTCGACCTATATGTTGGTTAGCATGTTTTCCCTAATCAGATATCTCCCACCAGCAAGACACTGCACCAGCTGGGACGAGCTCTAAGTTCCCGACCATTCTCGCGGCATGTGTGATAGTTTAGTTCAGTGCATGCTAGTGTGAGGGATGAGAATAGGACAAGGAAGAGTAAGGTAAGATCGTGCGCAGTCCGTGGCCCGTTTGTTAGGGTACTGCTCCGGCATTCGCCTTGTGTTGATCGGAGATACCAGGGGAAACTACCGATCAGAGGAGCTGGCCTCTATGATTCTCCTCTAGACAGCGACTGAATTCCATCTAGCTGACAAGCTAGTGTCGGAAATTTTGCCATTCTCGGGACTGGAACCTAGGATCTCTCGGTCAGAGGCACTGCAGTGACATCAGTTGATTCACTGAGCCACCTCTTCCGTTTATTTAATTTGTATTTAGCTAGTATATGTTCCGTAAAGCCCTCGCGGGTAGCTCATTGGTCAGCGTGCTCGCTTTCCATAACGCGAGTTCCAGTTCATTTCCCGGTCGGGCCGATATAGTGTGCGCTTTGCTTGCAATGTCCCAGTATCTGTTCCTGTGTGACGATGAGAAAACTCGTATCTCTAGTTGATATACCAGAAGCGGCATACGTGCTAACCACACGTACCCCGTAACCCATGGCTGCAAGGCCGTGACGCCGCTGGGGCCCAGGTTTCGTCAGAGGCTATTGCGCCAAAGTACATACATACATATGTACATACATACATATGTACATACATGTCCCAAGAGATTCACGCAGCTTCCTTTCAAAATGAGTACCATTATTTACTGACTTTATTAATAGTAAATATTGGGAAAAATATGCACATGAAGCATGGCGCTAGCCCCGTCATCTTCTCCCACTTCCAGATATCATGTAAGACCCGTTAATCTATAGAGGGCCCTGGAAGTGGGGAAACGAATTTCAAAAATGTTACTAGACAGGATTCCTAACCTAAGCAAGTCCCTTTAAAGGCAATTGGCCTCGGCGCCGTTAGATCCCGGGGTTCCTAGTCGGTCACCCAATCCGCCATGTCTCGAATTGGCTTAACCTTCGTGGATTCACGTACTTAACGAATACGGCTAGCGACGGCGGTTTCACGGTCGTGGTCTTTCAATAGAACCATTCCAGTATTCGTCTGGACGACAGAGGGAAACCACGAAAACCCAGGTCGAAATGACCGGCACGGGGATTGAACCCGGAGCTCCCGAAAGCGAAGTCAACGCGCAACCCCCACAGCCGCTTCGCTCGGTTGGCACGACGCTACAGTTGCCAATTGCATTTCCAATGCGCGCAGAAATGTAAAGAAAATATACACCCTCTGGCCATTTGACATGTGCCTATGGTTTTGTTAAAACTCGGAAAAGCCCCCCAAAAAATTAATACTTTCTTTTTTGACTGTTTGTTGATCTTGAACAGGATGCGACAACTTTTTCAAAAAACATTTTGTGAAATTTTATTCAGTAACTTTTCTCCAGCTTCTTCACTTGTTATTATAAAAGCTTTCTATGGCGAGTAATTTTTATTTCGTTCCCTCTACTGAAGTCATTAGGGCTTAAGTGTAGTTCATGTTACATAATTAGAGGTCACGGTGTTCGTCAAAGGCTGGAATGTAAGTTCCGGCGTCCAGCTACACTTTCGCTAGCCGGGAATTCCCTCATCAGGTATCTCCTCCAGAGGGACGCCACCTAATGGGATAAGCGACGGAAAACTACTGATCAGAGCAACCACCGGTTGAATATTTCCAGGCAATAGTTGAATTCGATTCCGATTGATTGATTGATTGTGATTCAGGTAGCGTCATCTACTGAGGTCATTAGTCCTCTAAGAGTAATGCATGTTTTTCTTCGGGAGGCGGCGCTGATCTTTCCCCACTAGATGGCGAGATCCGGCGCCGACCTATCGCCGGCTAGCGGGGTTTTCCACCTATCGCCCTCTAGCGGGGCATCGCCCCAGCCGGGACAAATTCTAAGTCCCTGACCGGTCTCCCGGCATGTGTGGTAGTGTAGGGCATGTTAGTGTGTGTAAGAAAGGAGTGAGAATAAAACAAGGAAGAGCGACGAAATATCGCGCGCGGTCCGTGGCCCGTTTGTTAGGGTAGTGCTCCGGCATTCGCCTGGTGTTGATCGGGAAAACCACGGAAAACTACCGATCATAGCAGCCGGCCGCTAGAATTCTTCTCCAGACAGCGACTAAATACGACTTAGCTGAAAAGCTGGTGTCGAAAATCTTGCCACTGTCAGGACTCGAATCTAGGACCTCCCGGTCAGAGGCACTACAGTGACATGTTGATGCACTGAGCCACCACTCCCGGTGAATTTGACTCATCTTTGTAGCCGGTGTTCAAAATACCCATCGTTGGGGTTGGAACCCTATTCGCGGTCAACGATTGCTACGTTGCCGCTTAGTAATCTCATCCAATTGAAATTAGTCGAAATAACGCTGTCCTTATAGAGATTGATGACTCTTTATTCCCTTGAATTCGTTCCTAGCTTCGTGCCACTACTTTTACAATACTTAACGGTGACTATTCACAAGCGGGTTTGAAAGTTACAAACCCGTGGGATAATCAAAATTACATGAAATCTTTACGCTACCAACGAAAAGAGGAGCTATTTACAAATTCGTTAAGTACCAAATCATAATGTAGTAAACCAATTTTTCCTTGAAAATAAATCGAAACATGCCAGAAACCTTCTCTCGTGACTATATTAAGACAATTCACGTGCAACCTACTCTATTCACTATTTTCACTATTTAACTATTTCTTTTGGAGCTCTTGATCTTCTTTCGAAGAATTATCGGAAACGGAATAACAAATACTACCAATATATTAAATAATTAATACTACCAATATATTAATTATATTAAATATTCAATGTATAACTGATTCCGTCTTTAGATAATTTTAAAATTTACAATGTACAATTATATTACAAAGCTATTTTTCAATAATTGTTAATGCCGACTCCACTCCCTAAAAACGAATGGGCGGAAATTTTGGCCTTGCAGATTGGTGAACAGCAAACTGTACGACGACTCGACTCTCCGTATCCTCGTGCATTAGAGGAGGTGGCGGTGTTTTCAAAGGCGATGTGCTGTTTTAACATGATTAATGTTATTTACGTGTCTTTGGAGGCGAGATGATCTGCTATTCCTCTCTCGCGACTCACTCAGATGTAAGACACGAGGACAATGCGTCACTTACGAGACAAGGGATGATAACCAATTACATTATGTTTCTTCTACCTTAGATTGAAAAAAACGTCTTGTATGTTATGAAAGTTTTAGTAATATAATCGTTGCCTATCAAAATCACTGAGATTTTAACTTTTTCATTTTTGTAAGGATAGGGAAGAATCATGGCAAAGAATCCTTAATTGTTATTTTGCCATATCGAAATAAAGTACTTTAACTTCTTAACGTCACGATCTAAACAGAGAATTACTTGTTGTCACGTGCATAAGTTGCATTACATATTCATCTTCTTTCGTTCGTAGAACTGAAATGCGAATATATTCATAGAATTGCAGCTTACACATTCCAGAGAAGTTAGAATTTGTTCCTTAGAAACCTTAAGCGATATACACACACACTGTTGCAGGAACTGTGCATTTCCTCACCTGAATTGCATAGACGATGCGCCGCTGCGATAGTTCTAAACCTGTTAACACGCAGCTGCACTTTGAATGAGTGCAGTTGCTTAAGAAGCGCGTACTGACGAGAGGGAAAATATCTCTTTATAGTACTCGAGAGCTGTTTATGTTCGATGTGTTGGATGAGATTTCGCTTCGTAGACAATTGCATTTTCGATCACAGAATATTAGCGTCTCGGGAAATTCAGGAACGTATTTGAGTTTCGGTTAAAAATTTTAAAAAAGGGTAATCTTTCAAAATTACGCGTTTTAGGCAGTTTTAGGCAAAATAAATTATTAAAATACGCATCAATTGCTCTTTTAGGACATTTTAGGCATTATGAGATGCTTTCGTTAGATCTATGTTTTCGTGATTCGTAAACATCTGCAATTATTTCCCACAACCTCCTGAAGGAACTAAATAGACATTCGTCCTAAAATCCGGGGCCTACTATTAAAGAGTTTGTGCACCCTCGAACGTTAAAGCACTATCAATCTTCTGCGCAGACGCAGTTCAAGTTTCGCATCACTTTTGTGTGTATATGCGAATGCGCAGAAGATAGATTAGTGCTGTCCGCTATGGTGTACACAAACTCTCTATTGACACCATGGAGCTCTTAATAATACAGGAAGCTTTGTGAAACTGTCTTGACATTTACAAATAATGAACAACATTTAAACATATCCTTTCTATAGAGCCGTTTTTTTCCTTTGCCGCACATCTGGCTTAGATTCCTTTTTCAAACGCCTCACGCCCAAAAAGCTATTCTCACGCATTCGCCATGTTTGTTAATGATCGTGATTGACGTCAAAAGATTCAGTTGATCGTGACTGACGTCACAGGAAGGAACCATAAAACGGTGTTCCGGGCTGGAAGTATCGTGTCGTGCACGCGGGAACATCATGATTCGAGAGGAAATGAAGGGGCGTCTTAAAATCTGGGCATCTTAAATGTGCGAGCACATCTCGAGATTTTGGTGCAATCTAAGGCGTGAGGTATTCACAGGCACGCAATCGAGGCGGTGAGATGGAAACGTATGCAAATCAACAAAACCGAATTTAACACGTCAAGCAGGAAACGTCTGCTCCAGAGACCTTACGGAAAATCCTCAAAGAGAGTTCGGAATTTTAACTATTTTTTTATAAGACTTTACCTGCTCCGATAGACCAGGACAAAAACTGTGTATCTGCCCGGGAGATCGTAGGTGTTTCAGTCTCAACCAGGGCGGATTTTTGACAATATCTACATAGCTAGGCCGACAGCAACTGCTACCGAAAGACAATTCTAGCGGTCGGCTGCTCAGTTTGGTAGGATTCCGTTTCGCCGCTCAATACCAAGCGAATGCCGAAGCAGTGTCATAACTTAGGGGCTGCAGATCGCGCGCGATACTTCCTTCCTCATCCTTGCCCTTTCTTTCCCCTTTTCATACACACACACATACATACACGCGCTTCACTACCGCGGACGTTGGGAGACCAGTCGGAAGCTCAGAGCTGGCCCCGGTTGAGGCGGAGGCCCCGCTGGAGGAGATATATGCTCTTACACGGAACATTATACTTCAGGTAAAGCAATTCTATGGTACCATTGGAAACTAGTGGGAAAGCACGCCAATTCCAAAACATTTCCTTCACTTAGTGTCACTAGTTATTTCTCAACAACTACTTTTTTTAAAACAAAAACGATCTAGTATACGATTTATACTGTACAATATTAATCGTTTACTAGTATATTTGGTGTTCTTTCAACTTTCAATACACGCGCTGTAATAGCGCTATTTTCAATAATTGTGTCAGCTGACACGAAGTTCAGACAGTTTGAGAGTAAAGTTTTTGTTAAACAAGATAATGAAGTATGAAAAAAGTTCACGAAACTATTATCCACTGACATCCTACGTGATCCGACTTCTTATTCTTGTATCAGCGCGTGAACTTGAATTTGTGATCACATGTGACCCGTACGTGATCATTCATATTGCCTCCAGAGTTCGTGAAAAAGTTTGAACCGATGTTATCGATTCATTGGAGAGAGATAGTTTCCGGATCATGACGTTTCAAGTATATTCAAAATTTCCTACATGAATTTCGTAAGGAGGCTCTCGGAACTAAAAAGGATTGGCCAAACCATACAGGCAGGTTTCTGGAAGTGAAATATAGCGCATTGCGTAAAGAAACACACACGTTCCATGTATACGATGTCAATTTCTGCTAAACGGGTTGTTTCTACCTGACATTCCGTCATTAAGATGTGATTCTGTGAAAACCATCACCCCAAATTTTTTTGGTACCGTCGAAGAATCGAAATGCCGATATATTTCGCTTCAGTTAGGTGAGACGATAAGGAAATAGAGGCCCACACGATCAAGCACGTGATTGCATTCTAACACTTTCGTAGCGGATGTGTTTAAGGGAACTTTGTTTTTTCACATGGGACTACAGATTTTTTACTTTGAATCTTTTTAAAATGCTGACAATGAATTCAATATTTGTGTAGCTTTATCTGAACAAACACCTCAAGTACTCTTACGCGGAACATTATACTTCAGGTAAAGCAATTCTATGGTCCGATTGGAAACTAGTGGGAATGCACGCCAATTCCAAAACATTTCCTTCACTTAGTGTCACTAGTTATTTCTCAACAACTACTTTTTTTAAAAAAAAGTGCACATTATTTAACGATCTAAAATTGAGGGATTAATTGTAATGAGAAAGAAATCTCTGATTTTAATATTTGAAGGCTCATGAAACATTCGAAAATAAATTTGAAATTCGCAATTATCAAAAACTTTGCACTTTCTATTCCAGAAAAAATAAGCAAACAAATAGCAGCAATTTTTTAGAAGAATTTGAAAATGTCATAGAGAATTCACGTAATATATAGTCCTAAAATTAAAATATTCTAATGATGTCCGAAATGGCACAACTAGATCTTATCCGTGATATATTTAAAAAGTGTCGGCTCAAACGCTTCTAGTCATGAGTGGCACATAATTCCACCCGTTCAGACGTCTTGTTTTTTGGCCACAAAACTACATGTATACAATCTCGCCACCTGCATCAATCTTCACAATTTTTGGAGCAGTATTACCAGACCTTAATCCTGTCATGTCGGCGAAATTGCAATTCAGAAAAATCAAAAGCAAGTATTTTATGACCCACAACTCAAGATCGTATTTTATTGAGTAATAACTTAGTGGAAATGATTTAAACAAATCAGGAGAGAATGCGTTAGGAAAATAGATCATCCTTATACTATAAAATAGGAAGGAAAAAGAAAAAAAGCGAAGTTTTCTAAAATGCACCTGCTGCGAGGGCTTTGGAAAGAGATCAAATACTTTATTGTGTATATCGTCGAGTGCCCGTTATCTTGCACTGAGGCAAGTTTTTTAAGAGTTAATGAGAAGGGGGCTGCGAATCTTATTATGCGTGACTGTGACTGAAGTAGGAAATCCACTTTCGGTTTTTGCACTATTATACGCGATCTGGCACCAAAGGTACTACATGCGCAACTTTTTTTGAACAATGACCTTGCTTCCCTCTCCCTTGAGCAATAGACAGTTGAAGGCGAGCACTGATGACAACATTCCAAGCATTAAAACTTGGTTGGTGCGAAAGAGAAGGAAGTCAGGACTAGTTGCTTTCACAGTCG
>BLKR01000096.1:809369-883735 GCA_011170035.1 Teleogryllus occipitalis | reverse complement strand
TATAATGATGCGACATCAATAACAAAACATCCATTCACAACTAAAACATCGATTTTAATAATGTATCGCTCAAGAAAGTCAATGTTTTAGGATCTACATATTTAAAATTTGTTTACTAGCCTTTAACAGCATTCGCACTGGAGAGAATTCGACAGTTGGAGTGTTATTTCATTGAAAATTAAGGTTTAACTGATTAAATGTGGTAATAATAATAATAATAATAATAATAATAATAATAATAATAACAATAATAAATATAATAATCATTATTAATAATAATATTATTAATAATATTAATTAAATATTAGTCATAATAATTATTATTGTTATTATTATTTCGTGTCTTGAAGATATTGCTTATCTGTGCGATCAAAAAGTCGTAACGAAGGAGGAAGACGAACGTCTAAAGTTCAAGAGTTAGGAAATCGAGATGAATGTGGGGTGTGAAAGCATAGGTCGCCCCGAAAGTTATCGGAGCTCTGGGATCTTTTTAAATGTATTTAGTCAAAAACATTCAAAAACTGTATGTGACGTATGGGGGAGAAAATCATAAGAATTGTTCCGCAAAATTTGTATAAGAACTTGGCTAAACTCCCAAGTCATTCAAAACGCATTGCTTTATTGGAATAATAATAATAATAATAATAATAATAATAATAATAATAATAATAATAATAATCTATATATTTAAAAAAATAAGGTATTTTGCCATGGCTTCGTTTAGAGCTTCTACTGAACCGATTGTAATATTTTGTCCTTTAAATGAAAGAATGTGATTCCTAGATGTGTTATCAGATATTGTTTGTGTTGATTCCCCAACATTTACGGTGTAAATTAATTAATTAAATCTTTCTTTAATAGTACGCTTATCAATAGACAATTGTTTTCTTCCAAAGGGTGGCTGTTTGAAACTCGATATACATGAGTCGATAGATGTCCACGCTGCTTCATGGTGGCGCTGCTTGATGTTTTGTTTTGATTGTTGAGATTTGTTTACAATTCGTCACGGTTTTGTTTCAGTGTAATAATTGCATTGTGGCGTTGACAGTTTGCATGTATTTGCTTTTGTGATGTATTTTATAGAGAACATTCGGACAGTGGGTTTTGCTCGGTTGTAGTGAAGTTGTTCCCAGGTTATGTCGAATTCCGAATCGTTGCCCACGCGCCCCAAAAGACGCAAAGGTACATTAACTGGACGCAGAGAATGAGAAAGCCAGCGCAGAAAATGTCAGTTTTGTTCTGCTTTGTACTTCCCATGCGAGAGAAATTCTGCAAACGTGTTTACTTTGTGTTGCTTAAATGGGAAAATAAGTTTACCTTCGAGCAATATGCCAGAAGTAATCAAATTTGTTTATAGATTATACATCAAAAAACTTAAGAAATAATATCCGTCAGTATAATAGTGCTCTTTCTTTTGTGTCATTTCGTGTATTATTGGAATATGTGGGCCATCTTGCATTGCCACCTGGTCATGGACCATACGTGTTCAAAATTTTCGGAACTACACATCACAAAAATCTTCGTTATAACCTGAAGATCCAAACAGTGCAACATATTGTGAACATTAGTCTGGGCACAGTATTTTACATTTATCTCGGATCTCACTGTCAAATTTTGACGGGTTCTCACTAGTAATAATAATAATAATAATAATAATAATAATAATAATAATAATAATAATAATAATAATAATAATAATAATAATAATATCAAATAAACTTCTCCCAAAGCCCGAGCTCTCAGGGTCATGTGAAATGATCACAGCATCCTCCATTCTCCGTACAAATTGTTCGGGAAGAATAGTGGAAGACCTTTCGTCTACCTTTCGACCATCTAGAGGGGCCGTAATGGATCACTTCGTGCCAATTAACACATCATGCATATAACGAACTTGCATTTTTACACGTGATATTTTCGCCTGATTTTTAGGCAACCCGTACGCATAGATGTTCGGTGGGTCACGTTCACTCTGTCAAGGAGACAGGCTTAAGGCTGCATATACCTACGCGTGTTTGTAATATGACATAATCTACAATACGACTGACATTCTTTAGAGATGACAGAAAACATTTACTTTAATGTAAGCATTTTTTAATTACAGAAATGTATGTTCAAGTAGTATTAATATTGCATATCCATTACAAATAATGCGAGAAAATCCGTTCTGTTGTAGTATCCCTAGTTTTATGGATGTTCACATGGTATAAATGTTTCGTAACCGCACAAATAATACGCGAAAATACGCTGTTTTAGTACAAGTATCACTAGTTGTATGTTCAAACGGTATTAATATTAAGGAATTTTTACAAATATTGCGTGAAAGCCCATACAGTTCTAGTACTGCTAGTTTCCAATGTGTGTGTATGTACTTTTTTTTAATTATACAACTGTATGTTCAAGTGGTATTAATATTACGTAACTGTTTCAAATAATGCTGCTAATAATGCTGCAGTCCGTACTGCTGTAGTATTCCTAGTTGTATGGATGTTCAAACGGTATTAATATTACGTAATCGTTACAAATAATGCGTGAAATCCCGTGCAGTCCTAGTACGTTATTTATGTGTGTACGTTGTTTTTTAATTATACAACTGTATGTTGAAGTGGCATTAATGTTACGTAACCGTTACAACTAATGCGAGAAAGACTGTGCTGTTGAAGTGCAGCTATGTTCTAATCTGTGTGTGTGTGTGTACGTTGTTTTTTAAATTATTCAACTTAATGTTGAAGTGGCATTAATGTTACGTCACCGTTACAACTAATGCGAGAAAGACTGTGCTGTTGAAGTGCAGCTATGTTCTAATGTGTGTGTGTGTGTACGTTGTTTTGTAAATTATTCAACTCAATGTTGAAGTGGCATTAATGTTACGTCACCGTTACAACTAATGCGAGAAAGACTGTGCTGTTGGAGCGCAAGCGTGTTCTAACGCGTGCGCGCGCGCGTGTGTTGCAGCGTCCGACCTGGACTCGATCCGCGCGCTCTTCAACGAGAAGGAGAAGGAGCTGTCGCTGGCGGTGGCCAAGGTGGAGGAGCTGACGCGCCAGCTGGAGGACCTGCGGCGCGGGCGCGCGGCGGCCGCGGCGGCGGCGGGCGTGGGCGGCGCGGGCGGCGGCGCGGGCGGCGCGGGCGGCGTGGGCGGCGTGGGCGGCGCGGGCCCCGCCGCCCAGCAGCCCTCGCCCGCCGCGCTCGAGCTGGAGAAGCTGCGCCGAGAGCTCATGGTGAGAGGCGGAAGGAATGAGTGAATGAAGTAGAGAGTGAGCGAGTGAAGGAGAGAGTGAGCGAGTGAAGGAGAGAGTGAGTGTGTGAAGGAGAGTGAGCGAGTGAAGGAGAGATAGAGCAAGTGCAGGAGAGAGTGAGCGAGTTAAAAACAGTGATCGAGTAAAGGAGAGAGTGAGAGTGAGCGAGTGAAGGACAGAGTGAGCGAGTGAAGGAGAGAGTGAGTGTGTGAAGGAGAGAGTGAGCGAGTGAAGGAGAGAGTGAGTGAGTGAAGGAGAGAGTGAGCGAGTGAAGGAGAGTGAGTGTGTGAAGGAGAGAGTGAGCGAGTGAAGGAGAGAGTGAGCGAGTGAAGGAGAGAGTGAGCGAGTGAAGGAGAGAGTGAGCGAGTAAAGGAGAGAGTGAGCGAGTGAAGGAGAGTGAGCGAGTGAAGGAGAGTGAGTGTGTGAAGGAGAGAGTGAGCGAGTGAAGGAGAGAGTGAGCGAGTGAAGGAGAGAGTGAGTGAGTGAAGGAGAGAGCGTGTGAGTGAAGGAGAGAGCGAGTGAGTGAAGGAGAGAGCGAGTGAGTGAAGGAGAGAGCGAGTGAGTGAAGGAGAGAGCGAGTGAGTGAGCAAAGGAGTGAGTGAGTGAGCGAATGAAGGAGTAAGTGAGTGAGTGTGCGACTAGCCGCTTGCAACTACCCGCACGCAAGTACCACGCAAAAGGCGAATGACTGTATGTAGCGTGTTCCGTCGCACGAGACAGACTCGCCCGGCGACCGCCGCTCGCTGCCGCATTACCACATCAAGCGGAACGCGGAGTAGTTCTCGCGTGAAATGTATATATTGTCACGTACAACAATGAACGCGATTCTAGCTGCTTGCTGTAATGTTCATGTAATTTGTCGCAAATGACAATGGCCCTGCAACTAGTCGTATGCGTCAATTGCCGTGCGGGTGGTAGTATTTAACGGCTCTCGTGCATCTAATAGTATGCGATGCTTGTGCAACTAGTGTATGTGACAATACGCATGCAACTAGTAGTATGCGACAATACGCATGTAACTTGTAGTATGCGACAATGCGCATGTATCTAGTAGTACGCGGCAATGCGCATACAACTAATAGGGTGCAACAATAGTCGTACAACTAAAAGTATGCAATAATGCTCATGCAGCTAATAGTGTGTGAACACTGATATGCAACTCATAGTATGTAAAATTAGCCGTGCAACTAATCGTGTACAACAATGGTCCTGCAACTAGAAGTATTGCTCATGCAGTGAGTTGCATGCAACTGGGCTCATGCGATAGGGGCATGCAATTGTGGTCATGCGATAGGGGCAAGCAACTGGGCTCATGGGATAGTTGCATGCAACTGTGGTGATGCGATAGTTGTATGCAACTGTGTTCATGCGTTAGTTGCATGCAACTGTGCTCATGCGTTAGTTGCATGCAACAGTTTCACATGCGATAGTTGCACGCAACTGAGCGCACGCGATAGTTGCATACAACTGTACGCAAGCGATAGTCGCATGCAACTGGGCCAATGCGATAGTCGCCTGCGAGTGCTCGTAGTGGCGCAAGCGACTGACTGCGTCGGCCACTCGCTGTCGCAGTACCGCAACAAGCTGAACGCGGAGCAGAGCGCGCGCGTGGCCCTGCAGCGGGAGGCGCTGGCGCGGCGGCAGGGCGAGATGGGCGCCGTGGACGCGCGCATCGGCGAGCTGCAGGCGCGCCTGCAGCGCAAGCGCCTGCTCAACGCGCAGCTGGCGCAGCAGGCCCAGCACCTGCAGCAGCAGCAGCAACACCAACAGCCTCAGCACCAGCAGCAGCAGCAACAACAGCAACAGCAGCAACCCGCGCTGCAGCCGCTCAGGTCGGTCCCGCGTTCGATTGCGCTTGAGGGTTTTCTTCTTTTATTTATTTATTTATTTATTTATTTATTTATTTATTTATTTATTTATTTATTTATTTATTTATTTATTTTGTCAAAAACTGTATGTGACGTATGGGGGAGAAAATCATTTGTTTGTTTCTTTGTTCATTTGATTGTTCTTTGAATCACTCACTCTCTCATCACTCACTTATTCTTGCGTTGTTTCCTGACTTAATGTATGGAATTAACTTAATTAAATCGTATAAATTAAGTGCTCATTTGTTCGTTCATGCGCTCATTCACACATCGTTGTTGCTCACTGATTAAAGCATATTCATTTTTTTTATCATTCGCTCTTTCATTGCTTACTCATTCATCATTTACTCGTTCTTTCATCATTAACTTATTCGCTTATCACTTATGAAGTATTCATCATTGATGCAATCATTCATTATTCACTCATCCATTCCTTCTTCATTTGTTAATTCATTTATTATTCGCTCATTTATTCATCATTCGCTCGTTCACTCGTCTTTCGCTAGTTCATTCATCATTCGCTCGTTCATCATTCATTCATTCATCGTTCGCTTATTCATATATAATTGACTTATCATCATTCACTCACACATTGATCCATCATTCACTCGTATTCAGTTCTCCAGCGACGAGGCAATCAAAAATGTCGATATCTCGACGTGATAGACGATATGATCGCAACTATCAATACCGTTTGTATCAATATCTTTGTTTTGGATGTTAGTGGGGATGATAAGCTTGGCGAAGCGTTACAGCAATCGACAGCACACTCGATCTTCTGCGCATGCGCAGTTCGAGTTTCGCATCACTTTGGAGCACCTGCTCACGCGTAGAAGATGGATAGCGCTGTCGATTGCTGCACTCGATACCGTGCTTAAACTCCCTTCTACCCATGGTGGAAATACACGGGTGGGTTCCTCCGGTGCACTGATTTTGGCTGGTTCTGCGCATCACCAGTTTGCGTCACGAACCACGTGACCACAGCTCGGCAACTTCGTTTAAAGAGCCAGATCAGACGCTCGCCGCCATGTTGCATGGAGAGCGAGAAGTGTTGAGAAACATTTTGAAAGTGGTACAAAATGACAATTGTCAACAGTAACCCAACGAAAACAACACGATGAAGGTGTACAAGACACAATATTTAAAAGAAATCCTTCGTATGTCTGTTTCAATGTCTGATTTTGGTATCTGGCTGCATTTAAAATTCCCGCTTATATTATGATGACGTAAACTGGTGTCTGAAGCTCATTGGTTGAGGTCGGATACGATGCGCAAGAGCTCCTCCCCAAGTAACCGATATCTAAAGCGAGTGGAGTGTATCAGTGCGTGTGTGTGTGTGGCAGGCCGTCGGCGTCGTCGGGCGCGCTGGGCGGCGGCGTGGGCGGTGTGGGCGCGGGGGCGGGCGCGGGCGCGGGGGCGGCGGGGCCGGGCGGCAAGGGCAAGCCGCGCAGCGCGGGCAACGTGGCCGCCGTGGAGCCCTACCACCACGTGCCGCTGGCCGCCTCGCTCTCCGCCCCCGCCCAGCCGCCCACCCAGCAGCAGCAACAGCAGCAGCAGCAGCAGTTCCAAGGTGCGTGCGCCACCGCAGCCCCGCTCCTACTCTTGGCTCCCGCAGCCTTCTCCCTATACCCTCTATCTCCCCTCTCCCTCTTTCTTCCTCCATCTCTCTCCCTCCCTCTCTCATCCTCCCTCCCCCTCCCTCTTTCTCTCCCTATCTCTCCCTTCCTCTCCCTCCCTCCCTCCCACTTCCTCCCTCCCTCTCCCTCTCCCTCCCTCTCTCCCTCCCACTCCCTCCTTCTCTCCCACCCTATCTATCCCTCCCTCTCTCTCCCTCCATCTCTTCCTCTCTCTCCCTCTCTCATCCTCCCTCCCTCTCACCCTATCTCTCCCTTCTCCCTTCCTCTCTCTCCCTCCCTCTCTCTCTCTCTTCCTCCCTCTTTCCCTCCATCTCTTCCCCCTCTCCCTCCCTATCTCTCTCCTCTCCCTCCTCTCCCTCCCTTCCCGTCCCTCTCCCTTCCTCCCTCCCTCTCTCGTCCTACCTCTCCCCCTCCTCTCTCTTCCTCCCTCCCCTCCTTCCCTCTCTATCCCTCCCTCTCCCTCCCCCCTCTCTCCCCCTACCTCTCCCTCCCTCTATCTCTCTCCCTCTCCCCTCTCTTTCTCTATGCATCCCTTCGATTTCACTCCTCTCATATCTATCCTTCCTTTTCTCTTTCCCTCTCTCTCTCTCTCCCATGACCCTCCTACCTCCTTCCTCCCCTCTCTCTCCCTCTTTCCCATGTTCCTCTTATCTCTCCGTGTCCCCTGTCTCTCACTCCCTCTCTCTGTCTCCTTACCTTCGTTGTCTGTCAGCTGTCTCTCTCCCTCTGGAAAACCGTGCCACTCGATCTGCAGGTCGGCATCGGATTTCAGGTCCGATTTTTGTTTAATTCTCGGGATTCTCGATAATTGCAAAAAGTGGTTTTTCTTCGGTGTATTCCTATAATACTGAAGATAGATTTTTTTAATGAAATCTATTTTCAAAACTAGATAGTTAAATAATGTCGTGTAAAAATCTTAGAAAATATTAGTAGTTTTTGCATAATTTTGAATGAAATAGTGGCCACTTCAAAAATTACATCAAGTTATTCTCTAAACTACAAGCTTTTTAATTTTCCTTTTTAACTCGTACGATTTTTATGTAAATCTCTGAATTTTCGAACATTGCAAATGTTCAAAATTCTAATTACTGAAATTCAAATTCCAACGTGCTCAAATATTGTTACAGGTTGGAAACACATTTACGGATACAAGTATTATTAAAATAGAATTTACAAATACTTCTAGAAAGTACGTGCGATTGTAGCTTCGGTAGTTTGATCGTTTGAATTGAAGGGCTCAGTAGAACAAGAGGCTATCCCACACTGGCATAGTTCTGAGATAATGAGGGTTTTACCTGAAAGTCCCTCATACAACTCAATACACTTTTAAACTTTTAAACACAGTACACTTGCTTATAAGTCCATATTGGATTTAAATAACATAATTAACTATAATAATAATAATAATAATAATAATAATAATAATAATAATAATAATAATAATAATAATAATAATAATAATAATAATTTGAAGTTTTGTATAATGCTAATAACTAAATTTTACAAAAAATGTGAGATAGCCCCTTTTTTCTTCTGAGCCCTTCAATTGTTTGTTACCTGTAATAGCTGTTCGTAAAGGTTCCTCCCCCTCATTTATTTAAATGATTGTTTTGCTATTGGCCAGGTGGTCGAGTGTCGGCAGCTGATCCCAACGATTTGAAGCGGGCCGTGCAAGGGCTGACCATCTCGCAACAACAGCAACAATTGCAGGGTCTCGGACCCTATGGGGTTCAGAAGGGCGTTACTCAGCAAGGAAGAGGTGAGTTTGCAATATACCCTCTTTTTTTTTTTTTTTTTTTTTTTTTTTTTTTTTTTTTTTTTTTTTTTTTTTTTTTTTTTTTTTTTTTTAAGTATGCAGGGTGTCCAGGGAGCAAACGTAGAAACTTCGAAAATAAGCTCTTAAGACAAATTTAACCATATTTTGTCTAATAAACTCGTTGGATATTCGGAATAGCTGAGTCGCGACAAGCACTCAAAAGTTGGTTTGAAAAAATTCTTTATGTGCAAAAATTGAATTTCAGAAACATGTAAATTGTTTTTTTATTTAAAAATTGAATGTATTTATTCAGAAAGAAAAATTAACAGAGAATAAAAAGGCAGTCGAATTTTGTAAAAATACGAATCGTCATCTCTGCATCGTCTCTTCAAATCTTGTCGGTGAACTAAAATAAGCTGTGGAAAATCGAGAAAAGTCAAGGAAATTTGTGTCAGGGAATTAGTGGTCACCCTACTTTTAAAATAAGTTTTAAAAAAATCGAGATCGTTTTCTAGAAATTATCCCAATACTATTCCTCCCAATACTATAGTATAGGGAGAAAAAGTAAAAGAGAGTAAAACTTACTACACTATCATTCCATAAACTCTAGAGTCTTTAAAGAGACATTTGCTTCTCCTTTCTTTTCTTTAATTGTTCGTGTCCCCTCCCCCAACCATTGAGATGGGTGTTGCGGGTTGCATCGACCTCCTATGATGCCGAAACTTTTAAATATCATTGCCTATGATTTATGTAAGGCGAATTGACTTTTGATCAGCTGGTATGCGGTAATCCAATCGAGAGCTTCAGTAGCAAAAATGTATGAATGTAATGAAGCATCCGGTCGCAATCGTGTCCCAGGTGATCGCTGATATTTCGCCTTCATATAAATCGAGAGCATAGAAAGAAGTTTGAATTGAATTGAATTTGCCTTATTTTACGTGGCGAGACTCAGGCCATGAGGCCTGCTCTTCCGTCTGACCACGCAAATTCCGCTACGCTCCTTTCACCAACCATGGGAGAAAGAAGGTATTACTTGGGCGACGAAACAGGCGATTTGAATTTAGCTCAGAGGCGTCATTTAGGCTTGAGGATCTTTTATATGCAGTAAATCTACTAACATGGGACAGCCGGCTTTACTTCCCCTCCGAAGGAAGGCGTACGAAGGATTTTTTCGCCCTTAAAAATCCACGGCTTCGATCGGGTTCGAACCCGCAAACTTGGGTATAACAGTCCGATACGCTAACCGTTACACCATCGCCGCCGCCGATGTTTCTGAGCAGTGCCGGCTCCAGTCAAGGACAGACAGGCCAATCTTGTGAGTCACGAAATTTTTTAAGAAACGGTTGAAACAAATTGATAAAGGGAACACGCTTGGTGTTCCATTTATCCCCATATACTAGTGGAATACGCTTTAAAGATGTCATTCATTAGAAAAAATTTGTAACGCGAAATTACGGGCAAAACCGTCTGTGGTGGTTCAGGGCAGGTGTTACTGCAGTGTCTCTCAGGGTGTTCCTGTAGGTCCTACGGTTCATATCCAGTAATAGCAAAATTTTCGACATTAGCTTGATAGCTTGGTCAATTTCAGTCGCTGTCTGGAGGAGAATTCTGAGCGGTAGTTTTCTCCTATCAACACCAGGCGAATGCCGGAGAAGTTCCCTACCAAACGGGTCACGGACTGCGCGCCCGTTTCCTTTCTCTTTGTCCTATTTTCACCCCTTACTGACAAACGCTTACACTTACATGCGTGCACTTGCATGCACTACACGTGTGGGAAGCTTAGAGCTTTTTTTCGGCTGGGGCAGAGCCCGACTGGGGGAAAATACCAGGAGGGAGAAATCCTTAGATAGCAACCAGGAAGAGTATCGGGCCAAAAACAGAAGGTAGCCTCGACTAAAAAGAAAGGGGATCATTTAGTTTAGTGGGAGAAGCGGAGTTAAGCCGAAACAGCATTTGGACGTAACATCCGTTCGAAATGTTCACGTTGGCCGGACTCAAGGATGTTTCATGTTGATCGGGGAGGCCTCAGTCTCTAAGTTAAATTGAGACTGTGCCAGCTAAGCGTGTCGAATTTTCCGCGATTTTCTTTAAAATGTATTTATTTTGCCACCTTACGTAACCCACCTTCCTTAACACACACAACTTTTTGAATCACCACCATCCATACAAAACATTCTTGGTATTTCATTTATCAATAAATGCTTAAAAGTGTTTCTATATTTTTAAAAAAGTCGTTGAGTTCTGGATAGCAGGAAGATTCGAAAAATTTAAGTACACTACACTTGGTCTCGTGGAATACACATTTTTATGAATATTTAGTTTGTATTGTAAAATATTATTGAGTGGTTATAGCAATTTTTAATCACATTTTATTGGAATATGTTTAATGTTCTTCCTCTGAATTTTGCAGATGGCTATGGTAAAGTAATTGGTGAGAGGATCCTCCAAGACCATAAAACTGGTGGGTTAGTTCACGGTACAGGCACTCAGGATGACTTTCATGCCAAGCCAACTGGTGTGCCAGCCAATAAAATCAACATCAAGGACAAGGAAGAGTTGTTCCTACCAGAATTTGCTGGTAGCAAATCGGATCCTAAGTATCAGACACTTCCTTATAATACCAAGTTCACTGTAAACTACCTAGCAACAGCTCAGAATAAAGCAGCCCAGGATAAACAACGAGAAGCTGCTGATGACAGACGAAATGAAGATAATCACAAAAATGTTGTCAACAACATTAACAATATTAATAATAATCTCAATAACAACAATCACAACAATGCTTTGCAACAGCAGCAGCAACAACAACACTTGATGACTGTAAGTAATGCTTGAATTTACTTCTTGGTACTAGCCTAGCATGAAAAAATAAAATATGTAGTCATTGACCCCAGGGCAGGGATATTTCTAAGAGGTAAACTGCAAATTTTGTTACTCCATTCTTAAGACCTTGAACAACATATGCATTTATAAGTTGAATTACTCAAAACGTGCATTATTTAAAAATTTGTAATTTTCTAAAATTTAGAGTTCAACGAAAATTAGACTTATGCCATTTTTATAAGCATACTTTGTTCTTTCGATTGGAGAAAAAATCATCTAACTGCTCTATTGTAGCTACAAGATCTAAACTTTCTCACACATGAATAAAATTTTATTTTATCCTGAGCCATGAATTACTACTACTCATTCATATTTAGCAGTTTTGACACCTTGTTGCTTTTACGCAACACTGTTATAACTTAAAAAAAAGTTAAAATTGAAGTTTTAAAGTGAATCGGTTAAAGAAACGGAAAACAATAAGTTTCTATCTCTGGCATTGTACCAATTGGTGCTTGATGGCAGATGCAGAGCTATTTCAGGGCTAGAGATTGCTGTTAAATTGCACTCTCTTGCATGAAGCAGACTTTTTCGCATTACAACAACCTAGCGATTATAGTCACCAGGTGTGAAAGTTTTTTGCATGTGAATAAAACTTCATTTTACACTCTTGTACCATAAATTACTCTAATGCAACTTTAAAATAATTTGTGATTGAAGGCCAGGATATTGAGTGCAATGCTTTCTGTGCAGGTGCATAGCATTCCCATCCCCTCGCTGTCTGCAGCCAACAAAGGCCACGCAACCACTGTCATGGCGGCAGGAGAACCGATGACTGGCAATGGGCTGCAGTTTGGTCACACTGGCGGCAAAGGTCCTCCACCCATGCAGCAAAGCCAGGGAGGATTGGGGCAAAGGTATGTTATGAAAGTGGATAGTGAATATATATAAGCCCCTCAGAAATTTTCACAATTTTTTTTTGATATCAATCAAGTAAGGTTAAAATGTAATAATTAGGGCTTGGACTTTTAGTTAAATACATATTTCCCCCTGTTAAGCTTGAGCATTAAACATTAAGTGGAAATTCAAGTAGTGCCCATAGTTTCCGTGTATCAAGTTGGATATCACCTAAAAATAAATATTTTGATTAAGTTGCATAAAAATAAATATTTTCATTGAAACAAATATTACATATTTCACTATATTTTATTTGAATAAATAAATTTTGAGGACTTTTAAGTTGAATACTTTGGAGTTTTTGGACGTATGGTAAGAGACATGTTAGTCTGGTTCATGACCTGTCAGAATGTCTGAGGGCCATTTCTAACACCTCTGTTGATTCAAGCAGTGACACTCAGAGCTAGAACATACACTCACAACACAAGTAGCCCCCAAAATTCCTCAGATTGCACAGATGAATGATGTCACTGCAGCGCCTCTGACCGGGGGGTCCTAGGTTCGAGTCGTGACGGTGGCAGGATTTTCGACACTAGCTTTTCAACTAGGTCAAATTCAGTCACTGTCTGGAGGAGAATTCTAGTGGCCGGCTGCTCTGATTGGTAGTTTTAGTGGTTTCTCCGATCAACACCAGGCGAATGCTGGAGCAGTACCCTATCAAATGGGCCACGGACCGCGCGCGATCTGTCCTTCCCATTCCTTGTCCTATCCTCTCCCTTTACACACACACTTACACTATGCACTACACTACCACATATCCCAGGACACCGGTTGGGAGCTTAGAGATTGTTCCAGCTGGGGCGGTGCCCCGCTGGTGGGAGAGTCCTGGTTAGGGGGAAACCCCACTAGCCGACGGTAGGTTGGCCCTGGATCTCGCCATCCAGCGGGGGAAGATCACCACCATCTCCTGAGAAAAAAAACATGCACTACACTAACTGGAATAATGACCAGAGCAGTTGGCGCACCCGGAAACATGAATAAATCAATCAGTCAATCAAATCACAGACGAAATGTGCAGAGTGATAAAGAGGATATCATCAAGTTTTACTTCGAGATTTCTCTCAATCTTGGTTACTGGTTGTCATATGGTAATAAATA
This sequence comes from Teleogryllus occipitalis, assembly GCA_011170035.1. Classification (NCBI taxonomy): domain Eukaryota; kingdom Metazoa; phylum Arthropoda; class Insecta; order Orthoptera; family Gryllidae; genus Teleogryllus; species Teleogryllus occipitalis. Next base: position 870,363 of record BLKR01000096.1, on the reverse strand, counting down.
AATATTTTCATTGTTTTAACACATATTTTTGACATTTTAAGCACATAAAAATAAATATTTTCTGTTTTTTTAGCATCTAAAAGTCTGAGCTCTACTAATAATGTTACATAATCACCGATGTTTCAGATCATTTGCTGTAGGCTTCACTACAGGAGGTCTCCCGAGAGGGCAGCCGATCGGAGGATCCTCCACAACCTCTTCAACCTCCTCCCTTTCCACCAACAGCAGTGCATCGGGAGGCCACCAGGTGAGTACAGTATCAATAGTGACCCTCTTCCCATTAGTTTGAATTGAATGGTATGCAGCATTTTGGAAGCTCCCATAACTTCGCTTGATACTCTTAACCAACCTTAGCAGAATGGTTGTTGTGTTGATAATTGACACCTAGTCATAAATTGAGGTACTTTCGTTAGGTCTTTTACTTTCTTGCTACCCCATAGAGAGAAAGTTATGCAATGCTGTGTGAGAAAACGGTGAATTTTCCACAGAAAAACTCTCAATACAATGCCCTGGTTACAAAAAAGTGAATAAATCCAGAGCTAAATTTAGGAAAAAAATCCTCTAATATGTGGTGTAACCAGAATCCATGTTTTCTGGGCCCTAGATAACAAAAAATTGAATGACGGCAAAACATCTGTCCGTTCGTCTCGCGACAGAGTCTGTTTGTCTCTCCATCTGTCTCATCTGTCAGTCAGTCTGTCCGTCTGTGTACAACGCTAGTGGTTAAACCGTTCAGACAATTTTCCTCAAAATTTATAATCATCAATCAATTTGGCTGATGTGGCATTCCCTTGAAGTTGAAACCTATATGTTAATTTTATGGGGTACTTTACATGAAGCTCCTGGAACATTTTCCAAATTTTCAAAAAAATGGCTCTATTGTTTTTGATTAAATTTTGTTTTTGAATAGTGTGAAGGATGTTTCACAGAATGGTACAGGTTCGTTGAAAACCCTGATTTTTTTGAAAATTGCAAAAGTTCAATTTTTTTTCAGAGCCTTCATACAACTAAGATAATAAAAATAGAAATGTTTCCCTTAATAAAATCTGTTCCTTAATGATAGATTTTGAAATAGTCATGCACAATTTTTTGAAAATTTGGAACTTTTCACGTAATTGAACTTTAGAATATTCTAAATCTTACTAGATTTGATTCATTTAGCCATGCAAGATAATAGATTAAATGTATGTTGTGTGAAAATTAAACAAAAACTTTTGCAAGAATAAAGGATACACAATTATCTCATCATCTGATTCATTTGTAACAAATGTTCCTTTGAAAATGATTTGTATTAAATGCATTTTACCCAACTTTTTGGAGAGCCAATGAATAAGTATTCTTCTTCTTGTTTTTATTATTACGTACTTATTTTGCAACTGTAATAGAGCTTCCTTTTGTAATTTAAAGACTTCTTAAGATTATTTCTGTTAAACAATTTTACTCAGAATAATTCAAGATGCTTTGCGATAATTTCATTGCATCATGTGTTGGAGCATGTATGGTGTCTTATGGTAGTTTTGAAGCAGGTCAAAGCCTCACTGTTGCTTTAAAATGCATACAAAAAATATTGTGGTGACGGAAATCTTTATTTCTTTGTGAATGATATGAATTTCTTTATACAATTCAAAAACTGGAATAACATTGATGACAATAGTTCTTTGCATGAATTAATTCTTGGTGTGCTTGTAGTAATTAGCATATTTGGGAAATAGAATTGTAATTATTGAAATAGAGTAATTTCAAATTATGGATGAAATGTGTGGTTTATTCTGTTGTCTGTTCCATTGAGTTGCTCTTGTATTGTAGGTAACAATATTGTTCTCTCTAGAATGAATAATTTTAAAAGAAATTTCCATATAATGGGTTTTTAGATAAATTTGTTCATAAATTCTTCACTTTTATCCGGAGGAAATTGACTACAAAATATAATGAAGTATTCTGCTTCAGTTGAAGTTTGGACAATATAAAATAGATTCATTTTTATTTGATAGTTCTTTTCAGGATTGTGAAAATTGAATTGTACTCTGCATGTTAAAGAAAAGATACTGGATTGACAGAGGTAGTGATTGCAGAAAAGGGTCTTTCCTTACAGTTTAAAAAGAAACTGTGTTAAACAACTAACAGTTTTTGTCATAATGTGAGAATGTTCTCATGATAAAATAAAAACCAGATATTCAAACTTTTGTATTAAATTACAGAACAAGAGGAAACTAAGCTTGTGTTATAATTGTTTTTAGGTTCTCAATTAGATGAACTTAATAAATTTGCCCATCTTTTTAATTCTCATTAAATCAAAAACAACCATTTCAACATTTTCAAAATATAGTAGCATTACGCACAGTTGAAAATGCTTTTCTGGAAAATAAAGTTTCATTTAAATGAAAGGAGTACATTGTCTGTTAAACTTTGTATTGTGCCTGAGCCATGAATGTAACAAAATCAAGTCATAGAGGAGAGCATTTTCACATTTTTAAAAAAATTTTGCAATATACACTATTCTAACTACTGGTAAGATATATTCAAGCACAAATTTCACTTATTTTTAAATATGTAATTTTACATAGTCTTCAAAGTTTTAATTGCTGTTTTCTTGAAACTAAAACAATACACATTCATGGTTTTGACATATGGGGATGATATTACATTAGTCAATTTTCTTTGGTGTAATTTGGAGAGGCTAGGATAAATATTGCTTCAAAAACACTTTATTTATCTAGCAAAACAAAATCTATTGTCAGGGCAGATTGTTTAACATTTATAAACTGCTTTCCATTGTTTTGCAATTATAATTATCGTCATTGCTTGCTGTAGAGTGTGCATGTACTGTGGAGCATGTTGGGACTTGGTGATGGCATGTTGGCAGGGTCGCTCGGCGCATGTGGTAGCTCTGCACCCAAAGCATGCTGCATCTAACTGCAGCATCATGGTGCCGTGGTCTTTTGAAACATTGCCTATGCCACTCATAATGTCTTCAAATCTACAGGTGAGCAGCTGAAAGAGGCAGTCCCATATTTCCTGCTTTGGAAGCCCCATGCATTACACATTTTATGCTCTCTAATATGGTGGATATAAAGAAGGTCAGGGAGAGAGGATTAATAAATAAAGTGGCACATTGAGACATTAAATGACTATATTAAGCAAAAAATAACATTTTGAATTTTTAAGCCAAAAAATGAACATTCTTTACGAAGCTTTATTAAAAACAATTGAAAAATAATTTCAGAAACTAGATGAATAGTTAATTTTTTTATATAAATAAATGAAAATATTCACCATAATAAATGTAATAATTAGGGAAAATGGTACCAGTGAATTGAATGCATTCCTGCATTTTTAAATTAACACTACATCACAATTAGCTGTACTTTTTGCTATGTTGTAGATCTACATACAAAGCATTCGAATTTCAAATATATTAAAATACATTTTTATTTATTTAATTAAATATATTTTTATATAATAATAATAATAATAATAATAATAATAATAATAATAATAATAATAATAATAATAACAACAAAAAAATAAATTTAAATAAAATATAAAAAAATAAAGTATGCATTTTTTAATAGTTATGATATAAATGATTAAAATGGCATTTTATTTTGCAAGTAGAATAGGTTGTAACACAAGGTCAATAGGCCAAGTGGCACAGTTCTTCTGGCTGAATAAAATCAAATTTATCACTTGTGTCATACACTATTTTTTAGACAGCCCTACTGACTCATTTTAATATAATTGATGTAAACAAATAACTCAATTATGCTCTGTATTACTTGAAGATTAGTAGTAACTGAGGCAGTCAGATGAAAGTATTTTGTTTTCTTTGTTGCATTCATAGTTTGAACTTTCGAGAAGTTGAACAGCTTGTCTAACATTTGAGAATGGTCTCACTTTTAGAAATAGTGCAAAAAATTGAAATTTTATCATGCTGTGGATGCTTTAAAAGTAATCATTTTTAACTAGTGGCTGTCTAAATAAATGATTTTTTGTTGTTGTAATAATTGAAAAAAAAATAACAAATGGAAAAAAAAACTTATTTTCGTCTTACAAAATCCAGCTTTAGAGTAAGAATGGTTGTTTTTTCTCAAATGTCCTCAGATCTGGAAACAGATCCAAAGCTTAACCCCAATTTTTATTTACAAGGGCCAATCCAATGGCAATCTCTGTCTGTTTATCCAATTCAGGTGATGTTCTTGTTGCTGAGTGTATATGGGATACGACTAAGACAGGAATTGGAGGATTTAATTTTACTGGGAATTTAGTCAGGGTACTTTAAACGTAACTTGAGCCACAGGATTTTCCATCTCCTGCCAGATTAGACCCTGCAGACTCGAATTTTAGAAGTCAGCTTGCTGGCCTTTGAACCACTGATGCCATCTGCGAAGGGACTTGTTTCAGTACCCTTTCATACTACTTAGACAGATAGATTTTTTAGACCAATACCCGTCACCTGAAACTTTTAAGTTTTCATGAACTTTTTGTTTTGTTTATCAAATGAAAAATTGGAAACAGATTTAAAGTACTAATAAAAATGTTCCCTAAATGTCCCAATGAATTGTGTAGTTTCAATATACTGCATTTTTTCCTGAGGAAAAAATAGTTTATAATCTTTTAAATTTATAAAGTGGATAATGTCTACAATATGATTTTTGCAAGGTGATTGATATGAACATTTTAGCTTTGTTGTTTATTTCATAGTTTGTATAGTTCAAGTTTGTAATTACAGAATACAATGATTCAATTCAAAATTGATTTCATAATATTTGAACTTTTTTTATGGTGTAAAATTTCTCATTATGGTAAGAATAACAATTTATATAAAATGCTTCACCTTAAATAATATTTCATAGCTTGGGGGGCTTTTTATTTCCTTTTGGGTTGTTTCAGTTTACTTATACGTATAAGATGTCTTTATTAATCTCACATTCACTTTTTTTCTGTTGTGAATAGAAACCTGTCAGCAGTGTGGCGCCTACATCCGTACAGCACCAGAAACCATCACCTATTTACCAAACGTCGTCAACGAAAATTCAACCTGTGCAACCTCAAACCCTTAGTTCCACGCCTCAGGTACAAATTCTTTGTTGAATCTGCTCATAGGATATAACCAGGGTAAAGGAGGTACTGGTAGTTGCCATATAGAGGATATGATCCAATAGTTTTGAACTCAAGACATTTGACGAGTCCATAATGACATGATTGAAGTGTATCAAATGTGTGAAATGTCAGCTTACAACTTTCTTGAGTTACATCACACAAGAATTCTTGATCTTTGGCCTAATAATTGCATTTAATAGAGTTTTTTATTATGATTTATTACATTGGCAATCATCTAATTTGAATCATACAAGAAAAAATGTTTAAAGTCTGACATATCCAAATTACAAAACAGAAGGAACAATTTTATCAAAATAACCCAATGTGATGTTTCATTACTTTGTCTAAAAAATAAAAATTATTTTCTGATGATAAGAAGAAAGTGACCCATCCACAAAAATATGATTGAAATGCGTAGCAACCTGCAGTACATGGTGGTGATGATGATGATGGTAAACTTAGGCTCATGTCTACGTTTGTAGGAATCTTATTCTTCAATTCATTTACATTTTTTTACACCTAATTATATTTATAAATCATCGTGCTAATTAGCAAACCTTGTAACTCCAGTTTTCTTCTTCCACTTCATACAGACATATTATAGATTATTATTAAAGAATAGTAATAAATAATACATAACAAAGAACTAATCTAGCATCATTGATACATGAGTTCCCAAGTTTTTATAACTTTAACAAGAATGGAAACTTGGTGGCAGTGTTTTTTTTTTATCCTTCCTGTGAAAAATTGGCCAATATAGAGTTGTGAGGTTTACTAATACGTGTGATGAAATAGAATGTGTGATTTTTTTTTAGGGTTTTGCTCAAATCGCTTTTCTGCTGACAGGGTATCTTGAGAGACCTGCGAGGGGAGCTCTCCCCACCGCAGAGCACTTCAACACCTGTGGGGACACCCGACCTGCCATTGCCTCCGAGCGGCACTGGGCACGAAGCCCCGTCAGGGGGTGTAGGAAAGCCTGCTCTCCCGCCGAAACCAACGGTGCCTGCCAAACCCACGCCACCGCCCAGACAGACTCAGCACTTTACACCCTCGCACGGGCGTGCTGGCTCTGGAGAGGGTTCGGACGTTGCGGACTTGGCTGTGGGCGTGGGACGTGTGCAGCCTACCAGGTGAGAAATCTTTGTGAATTTATCAATATAAACTATATGCCAAAAAGGCTAACATGGCATTTGTAGCAAAGCATACAATCAACTCTAGACAGTCCTTTTCCATATTTTCACCAAAATTAAGATAAGCCAACTAACAGACCTTCCAGATCTATTATTACACTTTATGTTTGTATTGTCTGTCATTTGTAATTGTTTTTAACATGTATTGAATTATTTCTTATTTGTAATCATATCATTTGTGGCTTCGAAGATGTAATGGTTAGCATATCTGGCTGTTATACCCAAGTTTGCAGGTTCAAACTGATCGAAGTCATTGATTTTTAAGGGTGAAAAAAATTTCTATAGTTACGTAGTAACAAGGTCACAGCACGAATCTTAAGCGGAGCAAACTTTCCCTTTTATTTGGCATAGACATGACAGACTGGTGACTGTTAAATACTTCCATTACTTTATAAAATATTAAGATGATATACTGATATCTGTATTATTATATGTAAATTGTCTATTTATTCCAAGTTTTATATCTTGTATCTTGTAATGAACTTCTTGATGTTGTATGGTATATGTAATTGAAATAATTGTGAATAGCTGTGATATTGGTCCAACTTTTTCTTTTAATCTCTTATGATTTTCAATTTCTCAGAAGCAGTGTTATATTAAGTCTGACAAATCATTTTGCAGGGCATCAGCAGAGCACCCGATTTCGAAGCTGACCCAGCCTGTACCAGAGGACAGCGGAGGGGGACCAACGCCCAACAGCGGCCCTCCACCTCCACCTCCTACGAGTGAACCTCCACATGAGGAACCTTCCGTTCCAACAACGCAGACACCCTCTTCTGTTCAACAGCAGCAGCAACCGCCACAACAAACACAACAACAGCAGCAGCAGCAACAACAACGAAGAACCGGTGGAAGCTCAGGTAGGCAACAATCAGGAGTGAGAAGAGAGGAGGGATGTGAAAAGTATTTTCGGTTAGGGGCCATTCACTTTTTTTTTGACTTGTGTCCCAAAACAACGAATAACTGAAACATCCCCTGGAGGTGAATGTTCCATTTTTTCCTTCCTGTCTCACTTCTTGAGATAAATGAAAATAACCCTATTAAAAATGTTAGTGAAGTTTTATACATCAATAGATTTCCTTAGAATTGACGATAAGATTATTTTTTTATTAATTTGAATATTTTTTATGGGTTTATATTAATTGAGTAATAAGTATTACAATACTTAAAATTTTCAATTTGTAATGTGAGAAAATAATTATTGCTTGCTTGAAAGGTGGACAGCACTGTTGGATATATTATACTGCGATTTCTACATAAACTTCCTATGCATTTTTATGTCCAAAAAAATACACATTTATTTTCATCAAAATGCTAAGTATGATATGACATGATATGATATATTATGACATAAAGATGTATCACATTATCTACATGAGATTATCATACAACATGAGACTTAAAAAAGAAAATAAATAAATAAATAAAAGAAACTTGTGAGTGCAATAAAAATTATTCATTAGACCTCTTTAATTGTTTTCTCTTATACTAACACATCATGTCCTCTACCTTCATTGTCCACAAATTTTTTGTTATATGTTTTTGTAACAGGTACATCTTTATAATGTTTTGAAATTTGAATTTGGATTGGCAATGGTGTTGTTGGTGGAATATATAAAATGTATAATTATTTATTGATTGGGTGTGGCTTGTGCAGGAGATGGTCTGCCAATCATCAAAGCGCGGCCCCTCACTATCAAGAAGCAGCCGGCCTCCGAACACCCGAAATTGAAGGCATCCGCCAGCTATGGAGGCAGCACGGGCAGCACATCTAGCAGTTCCTCCGGAAGTAGCAGTGGCAGTGGAGGAAGCAGCAATGGTGAGGGTTGCCATCATTTAGTGCTTTAAACAGGCCATTTAAGCACTACAAAGTATCGTTACTGAAGTGCTAAAACTAAGTCATTCAAATGTTTGCACTCTTGAGTTATCTTCTATAAGTGTAGAGTAGGTACCATAAAAAATTAGGTACCTATTTTCAGCATTAAGATGCCAACATATTACTAAGATATAAACTGAATTTGATTGACTGTCAAAATTGAGGTTGTAAGCCATGCTTAGTGTACTATTGAAATATTAACATCTTTCTTTTCTCTAGTATTAGTCTTGTGCAGAGTACAACACCTCCCCGTTTGGTATACATATTGTGACAGAGTGGGTTAAAGAATGTAATATACTCCCTCACAGCAATCCAGTCCGGTCTGGAGAAGATAATATAATGGAGATAATATAATCTGGAGAAGATAATATAATATGATGAGAAGGAAAGTTTATGCCCAATCCATTGCCAGTTATGTAGGATGATACTGTGGCAACAGCCTGAAAGTGATCAGGAAAACCACAGGGACAAGTAATCCATGGTTGGCTATAAATTGGCCTATAAATTTGATTCCAACTGTTGCCAAAATCTTGCTGACCTTAAACAAACCAGGTACATGTTGGATACCCCACCTGGATCGAACCCAGGGTCTCTTAATTTTTGGTTCACTCAAGTAAGGCATTATTTTTACACTTGCCACTAGAGGATTTAGTTTTAAGCATCAAGAATTTTTACAGTACATTTTTATTACAAAATAAATAGCATTCATACAGGATAAAATATCATTTACAGTCCTAAGGTGAGCGCTTACAGTCTTTCGAAACTAATAACAATTATAGACTTGCCCAGAAGGACACTGGTGCCAACACTGTTCTGGTATTGCTTTGTGGGAGAGAAAAAAAAAACCCTTTCACATAAAATTTATTTCAACTTGCTGATAAAAAATGTAATTTAAACTATAAAAATCAGACTGCATGAAAAAAAGTCCTTGCTTTGAATATTATAGGCAAATGGTGTCAAAATTAGTCACTAAAAATGTAATTCAAAAAAACATTAAACATTTGGAATGGAAAAGATAAGTTACATTAACATAAGAATAAATGTGAATTTTGGCAACATTGTTTTTTACTCAATGGCCTGCGGCTTTGGACCATATTCTTGCAATCTCCTATAATACAAAATCTAACAATTTAGTAAGGGAGAATTTCAAGGAATCAAAACCTATACCAAAATCTGTTAGAAATAATTTCAGTAGTAAGACAGAAATGAGAATTATTATTATTTCATTAAATGTATTGTTGGAATCACATGTGATTGAAAAATGTTTGGTTTTTCAAAGAGCTTCATAGTATCATGCAATTTGTTACACGGGGTTCACAATTCAATAGTTGACTCAAAGAGTAAATAATAGATGTTTGAGTTTTTGCATGGTTTTAAAATACTAAGATAAAATATCCTCTTTTTTTCAGATGTATCAGACAGACATGTGACAATTTGTTCTTTACCTCTTCAATTTTTATGACTAAGAATTCGTGTAGTATTCATTTCAAAGAAAGTATTTTCAAAAAAGAAATATTGGGTTTTCACTACAATGCACATTTCAAAAAAGGGGTGGGACCATTTGGTACAATTTCAACCAAAATGTTCTTTTATCAAAAAACAAAACTATTTCGTTAACCGAAACTGAAATTAGAGCATTATTTGAAGTGGTTTGATGCCTTGAAAAAATTATATGTGAAATGAAAGCTGAAGTGAAGAACATAATCTGCTGCAGGTGTGCACGTGAGCATTAACCGACGAATCGAAATGCCTCCAGCCTTCCTGTTTCCTGAGACGGAGGCCCCTCCAGCTGACCTAGTCTCTTCTACAGAGAGCGCAAGTCCAGGCAGCACAGGTGAGCATACATGGTTTAGTTTTGAAATTCTTATTCATGGTATTTTAGGAGGAATAGTAAATATTTTTGGATGTGGTTTGAATGGTGATATTGAAAATTCTGAGAGTGGATGAGGTCCCATAAATGTTTATCTGGTTTTTGACTGGTATGAGGTTATGGTTGTTTAAAATATTTAAATTGTAGTTATTAAGGAAATTTACCATATGGGAAAATAGATGAAAAGTGAAGCTAGCAGGGAAAAAGTAAATCAAGTTGCTCATATGAAGTATGCTCATGCAAAGTACTATTGTCATAAAAGGATATTTTCACTGAGTTCTCTAAAACCGCCATACAATAGTCCAGTAAATGTACACTATAAAAAGAGGCAGCTGAAGTTGGCAGTGTGATTTTTATGAAAACTTTTTATTAACTATTGTAAGTGTAGTTTTTTATAAGTTTTTTAATTAAATTCATTTCTGTAACACATTTCTGAGCCTCTGACTACTTAACTGATGGACTGCTCTTAATAAGTGATTTATATGTTAAGAAAAACAGTCATTCTTGTTCTTGAAGCTGAATGTTCTTCCAAAACCACCATCAATTCACTGTGATTTTAAAAACTTGAGCATTTTGTAGTACTTGTTAAACATGTGATTTTGATATCAGAACTTGTCAAAAGAAAGAATTGCATTTTTTAGCGTGACCAAGGTTTATGCAATAATTTATTAGAGTAGGGTCTTAAGTCAAAAATGCAGATGAAAGAGGTGTACAAAAGTTGTCCATCTAACTTTTTTAGTGTTTGTATAAATATCTATTAGTGAGACCAACCTCTGAAATGAAGTGAAATAAAATAAAATGATATTTTTAAATTGAAAAAAACTACAATAATTATCATGCAGTTACACAATATAGATCATGTTTTGTACAGTGGCTTATGAGTTTTGTTTGCAGTGTAGTACAATGAAAGAAATAATTACTGTAAGATCTAAAATATTAGTGTAGAAAATAAGAAAGACTAGTGGCATTAGGTTAAAAGAAAGAGAAATGTTTGAACAATGTTTTCAAAGCTTTATTTTGAACAGAATGTAAATGATATATGTGTTCACTTTGGTAGCCCTGAGCAGCCAATCGAGTGCTGGTGATAGTGGTCAGGGTGATGGCTCCCCATCTGGTGACGGTGATGAGGAAGGACGCCCCTTGGCACCGCTTGGAGAGGAGAGCAACCACTCCCAGCCAACGAGTGGTGGCCAGCCTGGCAAAGGGATATCAGAGGGGAGCAAAATGGATGTCTCCGCTGCAGTGGTTGATGTTCTCAACAGCATCAACATGAATCAGCAGGAGATGGGAGGTAAGGAGCTTTTTTAGTTTATAAGTTGGCTGCCCTTGAACCTTTGCAAGTTGATATATTCATCTAATTTTATGTATAAACAATGGTTTAATTCTGCTTTCTGTTTCCATAATCTTCAAACAAGACATGATACAATTAGTTTTCTTTTTCAATTTATTATATAGTTTTATTCTGATACAGCAAGTCAACATCACAGTAGAACAATAGAAGATATTTCATTTCTGTGCTGTCCTGCAGAATCAGAATAAAACTATGTAGTATTTACTTACACAAGTGCTTGTCAGTTCTATATAACAAAAGCAGATGCTTCATTTGCTGAGTTACTATATCAGAATGAAACTATATAATATTTTCTTATGCGAGTATAACCATTATTACTACTTATTTATCAATTTACTCTTGTTGGAATTTAGGTAAACTGTGTATTTGTTTCTTTTTATTTTATTTTATTTTAAGAGAAATCATGAGTACATGAGGGATTTTGAATTTATTTTAAACGCAGCTTTGTATTTCTTTCTTAGGAACCAGTATGGTAATATGTCGTCTAAACAAAATGTAACAAAATATTCTTGATTCCTAGGAGAAACAGGCCTCCAACACATCGTCCGGCGTGTGAAGAAGGGCAACCTGAAAGCCGGAGGAGGCACAAAGGGTTCTGGGGGCCCTGGTTCACGTCGGGTGAGTTTCGATCCCTTGGCTCTCCTCTTGGATGCGTCCCTTGAAGGAGAACTGGAGCTGGTGCGAAAGACGGCTGCTCAAGTCTCCAACCCCAGTGCAGCCAACGATGAAGGCATCACAGCCTTGCACAATGCGATCTGTGCTGGACACCTGGACATCGTCAAGTTCTTGGTGGAGTTTGGCTGTGATGTGAATGCGCAAGACAGTGATGGATGGTGAGTTTGTGTTCCACTAATCTCTAGGATGTTCATTAAGAAATGAGTGAATATGTTCCTGCCCAATTTTTGTGTAAATTTTTAATTTTTTAATTACATGGTTGGAGATGAAACTTAACTTACAGCACAGTTGAGTCTCATCTTCAACAGCAATGACAGTCGTATTCGTTTTAAGAAACATGTCGAAAATATGGAGCATTCAGTTTCCAGTGGATTAAAGAAAATACGCAAAATTGCTGATTTGTACTTAGTGTTAATATTCTAAAAGTTTAATATGTTTTCACATCTTTTTCTGCAAACCTGATTAAGGAGACCCTCAATGTTATTTCTCCAAAACATCATCAAATAACTACTTCAAGATCTGATAATGCTTTATAATTCAAACAACACTTTTTCCTGAAAGTTTGTGTTTTTTGTACTTTCAAGTCTGTCTTAAAACCTGATGGCCATGTGATAATGATAAACTATAGCAGGGTTTTCAACTAGCGACCCACAGTGCCATTTATTGTGGTCCAAGAAAGGTTATTAGTCAAAACTGAAAGTCCCTTATATCCGTCTCGGGTGAGAAGATTACATGCCTAGCGCACATGTCCTGTCTGGGTCAACACCCTATTAATGTAAAAATAGGTTTAGTTTAGATTTAAGATTATTTTTCCTAGTAAATTTAGAAATTCAAAATTATCCCAATGTGTTACCCTACTTTGTTCATGGTGTGGCCTGCTATCGCACATGGTTGCGTCCACCCCCTATTTCAGAGAAGCCGCGCAAACCACCGAGATCGACAATATGGGGAAGTCAGATGGGATCGTCTGAGTAATGTTAATTTGGCCTGCAATCATATTAAAGGTTTTAGTTGTGATCCTTGGGTCTTGCAAGTTGGACACTCCTGAACTATAAGAATACTTGACAGATAAAAAAGTGAAAATTTAAAAACCATAAAAGGCTTTAGAGGTGCCTGAAACAAATAGAAGTAAAAAAGGTGTTAAGTGCATGGCGTACGCTTTCTGGAAACCCAAGAAAAAACAGGGAATTTCATTGCTCTGAGAAAGTCAGGGAAGAATCAATTTGTAGAAGAATCATTAGACGTCGGAAAATACTGAGAGGGTTATAAACCTAGATATAATTTCTTAAAAATAGTAATATAGCATTGTTCTTTGCTCAATTTTTATTTGTTGGGATACCACTGTTTATTTTTTTAGTATGCCTGGGCAAAATCAGTGATCTGTCTAAGTAGTATCAGGCTGCCTTTAATATTTTAATTTTTTACTGACTTTTTATTGCTTATTATTGTCTTTGATATGAAGCTCAATATACACTGCATAACTTACTTAAATGGAGAAGATTGTGGTTAGGAAGGAAGTATGAAAACAGTTGAATAATGCGACATGTTCTATTATGAAAGAAATTATGAGAGGGAAATATGAAAAGACAATCATGGTCAAGTAACATCTAGATAATTAGTAATTAAGTAAATCTGAATCTTTAAAAGTAAGTAAAAAATAAAATCTTGAATGTAGTACCATGGATGTTAACTGATTTTCATGATATCAGGCGATAAAAAGCCCTCAATCATTGGAACCTGTATATAATACCCTTGGTGCATAAATAACTATTTTAGTTTTAAAATACAATTTTCAGGAGAAAATATAAATTAATTTTCTCCTGGTCCTTTCTCCTTTAAACCAGCAGTAGTCAGGGAAATTTGATCCAGGAAACGAGTGGCCACCTTGAAGTGAAAGAGATGTCTTCAGAAGATATTCTGCATTTAAATGTTAATGATGATGAAGTGTGAACTAATGAACTCCTGTTTGCAATTGCAGGACCCCCTTGCATTGTGCTGCATCGTGCAACAACCTTGCAATGGTGAGGTTCCTCGTAGAACATGGAGCCTGCATCTTCGCTACGACACTCTCAGATCATGAGACTGCAGCAGAGAAGTGCGAAGAGGATGAAGAGGGCTATGATGGTTGCTCAGAATACCTCTATAGTGAGTATACAAGTTCACAGCCTAAAGAATACATAGATAGGTAGAGATATTTCAACAGCAATTGTGTATGATCCAGTGGTATTTAATTATAAGAATAGAAAGATACAATACAACTGTCAATAATAATAATAATAATAATAATAATAATAATAATAATAATAATAATAATAAGCATAATAGTAATAACTAGGGGGAGGATTTTGATGACCCAAAACACTGCCAAAAATTAAAAATTAAAATGCTTTTAAAAGGTTTTTAAAATCTCTAAAAGCAAAGAAAAATGACATAAAAATGTGATCAAAACCAGTTCAAATGAGCAACTGAAGCTATTGGATACATTACTGATGTAATAGAGGCTTCTTCTATTCGTTCAAGTGAACACAGATTTCAAACTTTTGGTTTTTTCTGTTCTTTACCAGGAAATCTCTGTCTTTAGTTATCCCAAAATCAGTCGAACCAGTTACAGCCCTGATAGGTGTCACAAGAACCTGAGATTACGTACTCACAATGGTTGACATTACAATTTCTGAGTGACGAAATCGAATAGGCTCCTTAGGAATTCTGTGGAGAACATTTGTTTCATCTTGTAAATATTATTTGAAGCAAGTACCATTGAAATGTTATTAAAATCGATGAAATTAGTGGAAAATACAATAAAATAACAGAAAAAGGTAAAAAAAAAATGGCTTATTAGTGAAAATCGACAAAAAATGCAAAAAAATGTCTTATAAAAATGTGTCATTTTCTTTTATCATGACATAAAATTAATTTCTATACTAAACAGCATGTTTTTACAGTGAAAAGGTTAAAAAAAAAAGTCATTTCATTAAAATCCGCCCCCTAGTAATAACAATTAAAAAATAGATATGTTAATGATGTCAATAACAAAACAATACCACTACTAATAATAATGTAATACTACCAGAGACTTACGTAACCAAAATCTGAACTCGCTTATTGCTCAAACAGGGAAGAATTCACAATTTTTAACATGCATACTCTTCCATTCCATTATCATTGGGTTTTTGAAAACGAGAATTTTATTCACATCCCTACTATGCCACCCATTGTTGCTCCATATCATGCTCAGTTTTCCCCGCTCTGAGCTGCACACACTTCCCACCTTGCACCACCTCACTCTATCCTGCCTTCCCCCACTCCCCGCCCTTTATAATACATACTGTCTAAATCGGGTTTTCAACTTTTTCATCCAAGGCTCCCTTGAAATAATGAAACTTCCCGCGGCTCCCCTGGTAACAATAAGTTTCAAATATAAGGGTTAACATAGGTCTACTAAAGATTCAACACAAATGAGTAAGTGATATAACATGCCATTTTATTTCTTCATTCTAATTAGGTATTAAAATAACACATTTTAATTAACTTTCATTTTTATGATAAAATTCTTCTAAAAATTAATGGGAAGATTGAGCTTGCATCTTCATCAACAATTGTTCAAATCTGTGTTCAGTATTTGAAACCGCAACTTGCAATTCTTTTTCGATGTTCAATTTCAATCTATGTTTCGTTTTCATTACTGCCAATGCTGAAAATCCTATCTCGCAAAAGGAATCAAAACTTCATAGGGCCATATTACTTATTTTTGGATACTCCATTTTCACCAAGCTCCAGAACTGAATGAGTGATGATGAGTCGATCTTCGATTTTAATCTGCAGTCAAAAGAAATATCGATGAGTTACTCTTGTTCTTGAGTGTTTAATATTGATGGGATTTCTGTTCTGAAGGGATCTTAATTATGGTGAACAACCTTTTCTGGAAAGTATCTAAAGATCATTTTTAATAAATCACCGTCACACCCCTACCATATGGCCGCGATGCCCCTGGGAGCCGTGACTTAGTTTGAAAACCCCTGGTCTAAATGAATTTCAGATTGCATTAAACAAAAAAAAATCATGTTTCATCCATCCAGATGTTGAATTTTCAAAAATCCTTTCTTAGTGATTCTGTGCATTATATGAGGATCATGCATTCCAAATTTTATGTATATAGTTTCCACTAGTTTTCACTCTGTATTGTGATGTCGTATAAGATATCCTAAAGAGTATAATTCCAGATAAAACAAAATTCTGTGCTAAACAGGTGTGCAGGAGAAGCTGGGCATCCTAAACAATGGCTGCGTGTATGCAGTTTATGACTACGAAGCCCATAATGCAGACGAGCTCTCGTTCCACGAGGGTGACCGCCTCGTCGTGCTGCGGAAGGGTGACGAGTGGGAAAGAGAGTGGTGGTGGTCGCGGCTAAATGACCAGGAGGGCTACGCACCACGCAACCTGCTGGGGGTGAGTGTCACTTATGATTTCAGGTGGTAAAATTGTTCAATTAGTTGCAACATTTTTCCATAGTAATATCTGCTGATATGAAGTGTGAAGTCTGTACAAAAGAGAGTCAACTCTGATAGGTCGATACATACATATTGAAAATACTTCAAATACTCAAAATATAGTAAATATAATAATTTTGTAATATATCTTTTTTATTGCAACAATATATTGTAATTGTCAATTACAATTAATTAATAACTGTCAGTCATATAAATTTTCGCACAATTAACTGTAATATACATAAATTTAAAAAAACTATTTCAAATATAAAATGATATAAAAATATATCTAACTCAAATAAATGGAATTTCCTTTCATAACAACTAATTTTTTAAACAAATCATCAGGCAATAAACTGCTAGTTGATGAATGTATGAAACGTGCAAAGGGAAACAGTTATTCAACTGGCACAGATGAACATAAACTAATGTTATAATGAATTTTTTAATTGCTGGATAATTGTCCAGCATTTTTAATGATTTAGATTTATCATTTAAGAAAAATTCTATTTATTTTGTAAAAAAATATAGAATTGAATTCAACCGCTGAAAGGAGCTTTTATTTTTGTTTTGAGATGCATTCACTAGCAGAATCAAACAAGAAGAAATTATCCTTGTTAATTTCTTCATCTGTTTTTAAAGTATTTTAAGTACTTTTTAAAAAATATACCCATTTTATGTATTTAAATACATCTCCAAAGTACATATCTAGAAAAATAAAAACTGAAAAAATACAGTTTTTGAAATACAAAATGTATTTAAAATTCATATTTCAAATATAAATATTTAAATACTGCCCAACCCTGTGTGTGAAAAGCATTGGCAATTAATTAGACTTGTTTAGCTTCATTGACATCACATGGTCAATAGGAGAACTTTTTAAGGCATTTTCAGCCATTGGCCAGTAAGCTCGTGAGCCAAGACATCATCTACACTTAATTACGCACCCTAAAGTGTAAATAGCGTTGTGGCAAGTACATGTACGCATGTTGTTATTGGCTAAAAAGCTAGATAGTTCCTTCATTCACAGTTTCATGTTACTGAAGCTAAGCAAATCTGATTAGCTGCCGATGTTTTTTGTACATACCCCCACCATGCCTCCAACACTGGAGTTGAGTCTCTTTTGTAGACTCATTGTAAAACTGTATGTGATGTACATTACCTTATCTTATTATTAAGCTCATAGTTTGGAACTCTGAAAACCCTGCTCTCTCTTTATTACACTACATTGTGAAACTGACATTAGAAAATGGACATAATTTCTAATGGCACCTCTTTTGTTCAGTGGGTACTGGAAATAAAAAAGTAATGTTGACATGACAGTAGTTTTGACAACATAATGTTGACAAAATACATGTGACTATTATGTTATTATGATTTCATTTCAACATGAACTAATTTCTTGCCATTGTGTCTTCAGCTCTATCCAAGAGTGCAGCCAAGCAGAAAATCAGAATGACAGGATGACGCAGTATTGGAGGACTATCTGTCTGGAACCTGTTGATCCGTGTGATCATGTTGCAACATGTTGCAAAGAGGGTATTGCCAGGGGGAAGTTGCAAACATTGCAACCCCTCGCGCTGGCATACACATTCTCCTTTGCTGGTGCAGATGGAGATCAGAGTTCGCTTCAGCGAGTGACAATAAGGGACTGAATGCACTTGGAATACCAAGCAAGAAATGAGAAAAAGATAAAGAGAGAAAATCTCTTTGTGTTTGATCATTCTGTTGCTATGTGAATCTTGTATATTCTTTTTTAAATGTGGTTACTTTTTAGACGTTCCGCTCACTTTCCGATTTGTAGATTAATTATTCTGTGTATGACTCATGTTAATCTTTGGATTATCCGTTTCATGTAAAAGCTTGGAACATGTTTTGTTTCTTTTAGAAAAAAGTGGTGCATGTATGTGCACATGAACATTAAGCGTTTGTGTGCATCGTATTCTTCAGTGTAGAGTACACTTAGAACCCATTTTTATTTCAGCTCATGAGTAAAGGATTTGGGAAATATAAAAAGGGCTTGACAGTTGTTTTGCAATACTGATTCAAGCAAGAACACCATATTCTACTATACAATTATTGTCTTTGTACATTCTTTTTAGGGAACATAGTCATCATATATGAAGCAACAAAAGTATCATCTATATACAGAAATGTCCTTTTATCCTCATTGTGCACACTTGGTGAATTTGAACTTATAATTTCGTTGATGTGCCTCCAACTGTCAAGTTCTTTTTGAAGTAGAAAGCACTTAATTGACTTGGCAACGTGTGTAAGTGGAGTAATTTCTTGTCAAATGAAAAGGTTTATGAATCAAGAAAAAGTTTATATATGTGTGTGCCCGTACGTATGTGTGATGAGTTTGATTATTAGGCAAACTCGAGTGTAAGTAAAAGAAAACAGAGTTTAATTATTGTGACGGGGCCAAAAACCCCTCTTAAACATTGTTCCAGCTGCCCTACTGTGCCTTGCATACGTCTCCCTGTAGAATCTGTTGTGTGAAGTATGAAGTATATAGAGTGTACATTATATGAGAGTAGCTATTATATATCCAGTCTATTGCGAGATGAGATGAAACACACAATGTATTTTGCATATCTTATTTGTGTCATTGGGGTTTGCAGGCTATATATCATGCTGCGTTCTGTTCCAGCTGTGCTGGAATAGAAACTCAATGAAATAAACTAAAACTATGAAAGAATAAAAGTTAAAAATATATTGAGTTGTATACTCATTGCACTTAATAAATTTTGTGCTGTTTTTCCTGACATCCTTTTCTTGGGCAGGTATTTTTTTTCTTTCTTATCCTCTTCCTTTTCCAAGATCCTCCTGTGTTTTGAGAGTTCTGCAGCTTGTAGCCAAACCTATTGACCATTTGAAATTTAGTTTGAAATACAAAGTCTTTTGAGCTTTTTGAATGAATAAACGTATTCCCATTTTATGATTTTTAACTTGGTTTTAAGTTATCATTAGTATAATTCTTCATAATAATCATTAAATATTGAAAATTACACCAGACAATTAAATTAATATTGAAATTTTCAAAGTATAATTCAAAAGTACCTCTTGCTATTCATTGAGGAAGATCTGACAGAGAATCAATACAGTACAAACTTTTATTATTTACCCCACTAAGATGATTGAATATAAGATGACTCACTAATATTGAAGAGGCCTCTTGAATTTTTTTTTCATTTTAATTAATTCCTACTATTCAGTCACAATCAAACTGCAAAATGTCTAGAAAGTTGTCTTGTTGACAATGATCTTTTTGTTTATGCTATCAATACCTCTTCTTTATAATCATTGTATTTGGTTTTGTCACTCCCATATTCATCTTCATTTGATTGTACTTTCTTTCTCTCCAGTTCTCCATCTCAACTATATTGTCTTCTGATTTTTTAGGTATCCTTGGAATTTTTCACTTTGAATTTGCATTCTTTGTCTTTTTTTTCATGAATTGGTCAAATGAGGTTATGAAAAAAGTGATATAATGCAAGATCAGATGACTTAATGGAAATTATACTATAAATAAATTGAAAACATTTGTTGTAATAATGCAGACTCCCTAGAGTACATAATGCAAATGAAGAAGAAGAAGGGGGGGGGGGGAATCACACAAGGGTACAGGAATATAGGGGGTAGGAATTCATAGTATATTTTTCAGGCAAGGCCAGTTCATGGATCTCATAAATCCTGGGGTGAAAAATTTAATTCAGGGAAATACAATTTAGTAAACAAATAGAAAAAAATAAAGTTTTAAAAAATTTCATAGTTTTATGAGTCATATTAAGATAGTCAACAACAGCACAAAAAATGCATCATCACTGTCAAAAAAAATTGTTTGAAAATATTTTTCTTGGAATAACATGGGAAACATTATCATTAACAATTAATTCATCTTGCATTTTTGGTACTTGGACTTGGATCAGGAACTAAGTATGTAAAGCCCAAGACTATGGATTCAAGTACCACGCATGTCTTTACCGTGTATTGTGGTGTGTTGGCTTCTTATATGTGTTGTATCTGAACCATCAACCCATCTGTAATCATACATCCTTCATACTCATGATTACCTTAGTATGTCAAACAGTGGAAGGAAAAAAGAAACCATCATTGACCTTCTGCCCAGGGAAGAGCATTTACATGTAAGCCATCTCCTTCTTCCACATTTAAGAACTAAGTACTCATAAGTATTAAGAATATTTAATTTATATTTGAATATTAGTCTATTGAATTCAATAACAGGATAAACAAATCCATACTTAGAGAAGGTCCTTTTTAGTGGGACCTAAATTACAATTTTGTCTAGGCCCTGAAATTCCCTGGTCCTTGCTCTGTTGGATAAAAAAATGACAAAATTTCATTCATGGTTGGAATAGATGAGCTGAAATATGTTTTTAAATTTCTAAAATGCGAAGAATTGTTTTGCACATGTAGGCTTCTTTCAAATCAAGTTTTTAAATTTGCATTTCACTTCTTCATTACTAACTTTATTGCTCATAAAATTCATTGTAAAATAGGTTATTCTTTCAATTTATTTATAGTTTTAGTAAACAGTAAGAAACTTGATTTCAAAGACTTCACAATTGTGTTCTTTGACTTCTATTTGGTATGTATATGGAAACGGCTCTTTAAATTACAGTTTGTGACAATATCACACTAACGCTAGATTGAAAATATCGGATTTTGAAGCTAAATTTAGTATTAAAATACCAATTTATAGTACTCATAGTAATAATAATAATTATTATTATTTACGTTATCTTACTTACTTACTTACTTTAATTATCAACTTATTATACTTATTATTAATATTATCATTATCATTATTAGAATCCTAGAAGCATTTATTACATTTGTTTATTAGTAAATCCATACTAGTCAGCCAAATTAATAGAATTTTTGAAGAAAATATCTTCCATTATTAACATATAGTAACATAATGAAAACTGTTCTTGCACTTGTGTTGTAATGCTAGTCCTATAATATAGTTTCTATATTGATAAGGCTTATCCCTTTGGCAAACATTCAATAATTATGTTGAATGCTAGAGTTAACATTAAATATGAATAAGGATTTAACACATATTGCTATAATAATAAAAGTATTAATTATTATTATTACTACTTATTATTTAATAATAATTTTCAAAACCTTAAATACTGCCGGATTGTTTGCAAAGCATCTAATATGCAAAGCTTGGAATGTGGTATGCCTGAAGGCCTCTCAAACCTGAAACCCCGAGAAAAAATTACATATCATTATGTAAACCCCCATTTATAATCAAAAATAGGGCCAACGTGCTTTGATGTAAATTAAAATTAAGTAGGGCTACTTCTTTCCACAGTTTTGAACGTTTTTTTCTCATTAAATAAATAAAACAAAGTGTAAATAATGATTTAATATGTATAAATAATTATTAAGTTTTAAATCTTGATTTGACACTAGTTGAAACTGAATGAGCTAGTAGTCTACGAGTAATGAACCAAAAAGAATTAGGAAGTTCGGTGTCGTTTGACGTCAGT
Source organism: Teleogryllus occipitalis (assembly GCA_011170035.1). Classification (NCBI taxonomy): domain Eukaryota; kingdom Metazoa; phylum Arthropoda; class Insecta; order Orthoptera; family Gryllidae; genus Teleogryllus; species Teleogryllus occipitalis. The sequence continues at coordinate 848,286 of BLKR01000096.1, read as the reverse complement.
GACGGATGAGTAGCTGTTGCGAAATACATGCAGTTGGCCGTGGGTATGTGAGAACGGAAGAAGGGCAAGCTAGTTGCTGTACACTAAACAAGACATTGAATTTGCAAAAAATATCCTGCGGTAAGATTGCTTCGCTTCATTAGAAAAGCTCATCAATTTCCGATAATTTTTACTTTCGTGAATGCAACTGATGGTTGATGATCGGAAGTGTATGGTGTCCCGGTTACTATGGAAGTGTTTATTTGTAGTTGCAATTATTCAGGGTAACATGTGCAAGTGTATATTATTATTGTTGTTGTAGTAAATTTGCTAATGGAAGTGCAGGTCAGTATAATTCTGTTCCCTTTAAAAAAATTCTCGACTGTTTTGTGGGAAGAATGAATTTTAAGAGAAATTTCAATCACTTTGTTCAATCCGAAAATTGAGAACATTCATTACGTCCACACTTCGATGAATAGGTTGCGTTTGTTTTTTGTTGTTTTTTTAACTTCTTTGTTCTGTTTCGTATTCTGTTTTCTCGATCCCTTCAGAAAATGTTGGTTCTATTAATGTGAAACTAGTGGTGCTAAAATCACGTACTTTCTTGCTCCTATTTTCACGAAAAATTAAGCGAAAAGTACTTAAATTTTCGAAAAATTGTACATGGCCTTGTATCATAATCTATCTTTAAGCAATAGATTTCTTTAAGGGAAAAATCTCTATTTTCATAATTGAAGTTGTAGGAAGACTAAAAAAAAAAAAAAAAAGAAAAATCGAACTTTTGCAATTTTCGAAAAAATCAGGGTTTTTAACGAACTTGAGCCCTGCACCATTCTTTGAAACGTCCTTCACACTATCCAAAGAAAATTTAATAAAAAACGATGAAGCCCTTTTTTTTTTTTGGAAAATGTCCCAGGGGCTTCATGCAAAGTACACCCATTATTAAAATATCGGTTTCATATTCAAGGGGTCGCGACATCAGGCAGATCGATTGGGGAATATCAATATTGGTGAAAATCGGCTGAACTGTCACGCCGCTATAATTTTTCAGTTGGACTGACGTTTCGCCGTTATTCCATTTTTCGGTTTCAAGGACCCACAAAACAGGCGCTAGGTTTGTTCACATACGACAGACAGACGGACGGACGTTTTGCTTTCAATTGTTTTTTCGGCATCAAGGGCCCATAAAACAGGGATTCGGGCTACTTCACGTGTTAGGGTTTTTTTCTTAATTTAGTAACTGGATTTATCCACTTTCTTGTTTTCAGGGCCCGGCAATGCATTTTTTTCTGTCGAAAATTGGCCGTTTTTTCGCGCATTACATAACTTTCTCTATACTACGTATATTACTTCGTATATACGTACGTATACGAGAAAGTAAAAATTTGTTATGAGAAAGTCTGTGCCATTCTGTAGCACCTCTAGTTTATTTTTTTATTTCAATAGAATTAATGATTCATCAAATCAGGTAACGTGCCTCTACAGAAAAGTTTTAATGCATCACGCCTTTACAGCTTTATGAATACATTAATTTAAGAACTTAACAATTCTTCCCGAAGGTTACAAAGTCATCACAGAACTGGTTGTTTCTTTGAATATTCTGGATTTGTCTTCATTTTGACGCGTGTGTCGGCAGCCGTGTAGTGTCAAAGACACAGCCAGGATTTCAGAAAATTAGTACCGTTCAAATCAGCAAGAAAATCAAATCGAGAGAGATCATCTCAATCAGAACGTGAATTAAGTTCATTGTTATACATTTCAACTGGTTTGCGAATCAATAGCTATTAACATACCTAGTAATGTTAGGAGTATTGTTACTGCGGAGGTTAAAAGTTAAAGATCAAGATGGAGCGTAGCGGAGCCGAGATTTTTAATTTGGACCAGGCAGTAATAACACTTACATTTCGTGGTATGTTCAGCATTTTATCGCTCACCATAAAATCTCACGATTTACGCTTAAATTTACATTACTTCAATAGTAACAAATTAATTCTGTTGCTGCGGTATGTTAGTACGATATTGTGGGGTGTTGCTTGCGATGTATCTATTTAAACAATATTCGTACTTACTGTAGTCGAGAAAGTTGGATGCAGATAATTTCCCTGAACCTAAAGATACCTAAAGAAATGACGTTCGATAGGAAGTTGGTTCTTTGACTTCCAGTGGCGATCGTCAGTAAATATGATTATCGGAGGAGTTTCATTTGGTAGAATGCCAGGAAAATGAGGTTAATTTACCTTATAATTGTACTATTATTGATATTTCAATTAAAAATAATTATCCTTAAAACTAATGAGTTACTTTTATTCTAAATTGTTTGGATCTGATTTTTGTACATCGCTGTGTTTTTTCTAAAACATTTGACTTGCGGAGGTTGTTTATTTACGTTGCTGAGGACATTAAAACCTGTTGCTAAAGATGTTAAATTTCTTAACATACAAATAGGTTCAAGTGCACATAACAAACCTTGCGATTGCATGTTAACAGGGATTAAAGACGCATTTGACCGATAATAGCTATTAACATATCTAGAAATGTTATGAGTGTTATTACTGCCGTGGCCAAAAGTTAAAAGTCGAGGCGGAGCGTAGCGGAGCTGAGATCTTTAATTTGGACGAGACAGTAATAACACTGTAACATTTCGTGGTATGTTCAGCATTTTATCGACCACCATAAAATCTTACGAATTAAGCGAAAATTTACGACATCACTGCGATAGTAAACGCATGAATTGTGTTGCTCCGGCACGTGAGTAAGATATTGTGAAGAGTTGCTTGCGATATATCTATATAAACAATATTTATATACCGTGGTTTGAGAAAGAAGGATGCAAATAATTCTCCTGAACCTACAAAAACGACGTTCGGTTAGGAAATTGGCGCGTCGACTTCCAGTGGCGAAACCTTCACATCGTCAGTAAATATAATTACTGGAGTGGTTTCATTTGGTGGAATCAGACGAAAATGAGGTTAATTTCCCTAAAATGCATTTTTCTAATTGAACTATGAATAATATTACAATTAAGAATAATTATTCCCCAAAACCAATGTGAATTACTTCTCAATTGTTTGTAACAAACTTGTAGGATTGCATGTTAACAGGGGATAAAGACGCATGTAACCGATAAAATTTCTTAACATACAGATATGTTCAAGTGCACTTAACAAACCTGTACGGTTGCATGTTGACAGGGGTTAAAGACGCATGTGACCGATAAAAATGTTATCATTAGTTTCTACGAATAATAAAAATTTTAACTGCCGGGTCCGTGAGCCGGTGCGAACCGACAGAATGACAGCACTGGGTGCTGTGGGCGAGGTGTGGCCGTTTTGTGCAGCTATCACTTGACCTGCACAGTGTCTCGTTGAAGCGTCACACGTCAAGCGTCTCAACTGCCAAAAATCTGGCCAAAATACGTAGGTTTGGTCTGATTTGCTTGAAAATGTGTATGCAAGTCGCTCCAGTGGTCAGTGATCAATAATATATAGCAACATTTTTGAAAAACAAATTTTCTAGCGAATCAAGTCACACCCCACCGGCTTATGTGGCTCAGGGCATCAATTGATGTCACTGCAGTGTCTCTGACCGAGAGGTTCTAGGGTTCGATTTCCGACAGTGGCAGGATTTTCGACACTAGCTACATAGCTAGGTCGAATTCAGCCGCTGTCTGGAGAATTCTAGCGGCCGGCTGCTCTGATTGGTAGTTTTTCGTCGTTTCTCCGATCAACACCAGGAGAATGCCGGAAGAATACCCCATCAAACAGACCACGGACTACGCGCGATGTTTCCTTCGTCTTCCTTGTTTTATCTTACTTGCACTACACTACCACTACATTCGGGAACTTAAGAGTTTGTCCCGGCTGGGGCGGTGCCCCGCTGGTGGGAGAGTCCTGGTTGAGGGAAAACCCCGCTAGCCGACGGTAGGTCGGCGCCGGATCTTGCCATCCAACGGGGAAAGATCTCCGCCATATCTCACGATAAAACATGCACTAAACTTACACGATTAATGACCTTGGCAGTTGACGCGTCAACACACTGGTCAACACACATTTTGGTGCCTAAGATATGAAACGTTTTCCTGCGTATTTCAATGACACTGATTGCAAAAAATACATTAATTTGGTCCTATCAGCTCTTTTGTAAATACAGAATTATCAGCATATACCCCACTTACACACTGCGTGTGCTATAGTTTGGGAGCATCAATGGTATGTGGACATAAACTATTTACTTTACTGATGTTAATTTGTTGTAAAATAAAATAAATTTGTTTTTATAAATGAAATGTATTTATTAGATAAGTGTAATTCACGTCATTTCTCATTAAAATGTCTTAAAAATTCACAAAATCAACAATTTATTCAAGACGAAAACGTTTTTTCAAATAGATTTTTTTTGAGAGACAAATGCCATAGAAGTCTTGCTGCATGTTCCAACAGTAATCTGCCACAATATGTGTATCCTATATTTCGTGGTGTATCTCTTACATTGGTGAATATCTTAGTGAAATCGTTCACTTAGATCATCAAGTGAAGGAAAGCAATCCAAGTGGCTCTGTAGGTAATGGGCTTTAATACTCATTGCAGTCACACATATAGGAATTGGAAAGCATTATTTGTACTAATTAAGAAAATTTTTCTGCTTTGTGCTTTCCTAGAAATTTTTTTCACCAGAACAAAAGACCAGGCCCTCGATTTCTTTTCGCTTTCGGATTCCAAGAAATTTGAATCATTTACAAGCTTTCTTATTTGAAAACTATAAAAGATCCCTGCTTTCAGTTTCTCGTTGGTGACTCCCTGAAATGTATGTAATACTCACTGTAAACACTAACCTTCCCATCCCCAACGACTGTACAAAAATTGGTTCGTCAAACCTAGCTCGATACGCAAAGGAGAGAGAATAATTTTCTCTCGAGCAAGTGAAGGTAAATTAATCACATTGTTTTCCCCTACATCTCTCTTTCCGCAGAGGCCAGCTTTTTCTCAACCAATGCTCACTGTTGGCTCTGCTGTCTCACAGAAATATAAAGCAGGGATAGTTTCTGCAGCCATTTTGTTGACCGAGAAGAAAATTCACGATCTTCAAAACAACACAAATTACCAACTGATGTTCTCAATGCTTAATCTTTTTTTAACTCAATAAATTGTCTCGTACTCTTATTTCATGCAGAATGAGAGACCAATTGGAACAGGACCGTTTTTCTTACCGTGGTATAAGAGTAAACTTCAAAATTCTCCTTGAGCTGTCAGTGATAAGTCGCCATTCATCTGACTTATATTCTGTGAACTCAATTACTTTGCCAAAAGGACACGAAGAATCAAATTTGTCGGTTTATAATGAAATAGAGTATACATATAAATACAAAATGAATTAATATGAAAATGATTCCGAAAGTGACGAAAATCGTTCTCTTCACAGTATCTTTAAAACTAGATCTGATGCAGCCAAGTAGTTAGCATTTTTGGAATCAGCTACCCTGAAATAATTTTAATAAGCTCTAAAATTTTGGGCACAAAAAACATTTCTTGTTGTCCTGTGTAATCAGTCAAACCAGACCGGGCCGGATTTTCGGGAGTTGGGACCGGGGTGTCAAAAATACACTATATAGGTAGGTCTAGCGATGACCGCGCTAATCTGCCACGCTTCTCCAGGTCCGCAGTGTAGTCTTTAGAGTGTAACTATACCTACTGTCTAATGTATATTCGAAATATTCAATAAATATTTCAATCAAATATTCGACCGTGATCACCCGGAAACGAATCCACTCTGACCGGGAGCGGTAGCTCAGTGCATCAACTGATGTTACTGCAGCGCCTCTGACCGGGAGGTCCTAGGTTCGAGTCCTGACGGCGACAGGATTTTCGACATTGGCTTTTCAGCTATATCGGAGGATAATTCTAGCGGCCGACTGCTCTGATCGTTAGTTTTCCGTGGTTTCTCCGATCAACACCAGGCGAATTCTAGAGCAGTACCCTACTAAACGTGTCAGGGACCGCGCGCGATCTGTCCTTCCTCTCTTCCCTTATGTATCATCTCCCACACCTTGGCACTAATATGCACTTGAAGACTCACCAAGATATTCCGGAGACCGGTCGGGAGCTTAGAGCTGTCCCGGCTGGGGCGGTGCCCCCTGCCGCACGGTGTGACCAGATGGCGAAAACGTGGCCAAAACCTCAAATGGGTTCGAATTCATTTACTTAGTTGTACATGGGGGTTTTCGAGGTCGCTGATTTCAAATCTGATATCAAAATGACACAAAACAATATGGCGGATCCAATATGGCGACCGAAGATGTAAAAATATCTTTATTTTGGGCTGGGGCGTAAATTTAATGGTCATCTCCGATTGAAATAAAAAAGATAACCTTCCCTGATATTTAACATTATTGGAAGTAATCCATTATGCCACATTGTAACCTTTCTTGATGGATGACAAAATATAATATGTATAGTATTTAGTAAATATTATAATATATAGTTATATGTAATATTTATATTATAATATATATAGCTATATATAATAGTATTTATTAAATAAATAAATGAGATAAGATAAATAAATAGTAATTAATATAAATTACATAATAAAAATCATGTATAATTAAAATGTACAAACGCAGAAAAGAAAGAAAAAGAAAAGTGAGCAAACCTTACCTTTTGATGTTGACAGCAGGTAAGCGAAGGGTCGGTCACTGACATCGCCTTGTAAAGACAACAGATTTTCCTCTGACGTCAGAGGTACACTTACAGTTGGAGAGGGAGGAAAGAATGCGGTGGAAAGCAGATTTCTAAAGGATTAACTAGGTGAAATATTTTCTTTAAGGAGAAAAATCGCTGTCAGTCTCGCCTTCGGATGCGTCCTCTTCGTGACTTGATTGCGATTCTTCGGAACACACAGGGAGAATCAATAATTTTACCGCTTCCGGCAACAACTCTCTGTTTTGTTTCACGGCCTGCCTTCTCATGCTTGATATGAAAGGATCAGAAGAAACTAAGAGCCGTTTGAACACATCTTCCATAGTGTTCTGCCTGGAACTCTTCCGTGAAAATTCCTCTCTGTATTTTTTTATGTCCTTGTTACGTGCTTCTTGAGCTTCCTCGGACAACTGGCCGATTGGAAGCAACGAACGAGCAATGACCTCTGGGCCATGAATTAGCAATTTATAACCACAAGCTGCAGATATTTGCAATAGGTGTTAGTTTTATAAATAAGTTATTGAATTACTGTATTCGTTTATAAGAGTTATGAACCGTTATACGCATTGCTTATTTGTACAAAATCCCTTGAACAGAATACATCGTATATTTCACTATGACACTGCTCCCCGGCGAGGTGCACACGCACCTAAGTAATTAGTCATAAAACCTCAAGCTGCGGATATTTGCAATAGGTGTTAGCTTTTTATATAAGTTATTGAATTACTGAATTCATTTATAAGAGTTTTGAACCGTTATATGCATTTCTTATATGTAGAAAATCCCTTGAACCGACCACTTCTTATATTTCACTATGACACTGTACCCCGGCGAAGTGCATTCGCACCTAAGTAGTCATAAAACCTCAAGCGGCCGATATTTGCATAGGTGTTAGCTTTATATATATGTTATTGAATTACTGTATTCGTTTATAAGAGTTTTGAACCGTTATACGCATTTCTTATTGGTACACAATCCCTTGAACAGAATACTTCGTGTATTTTACTATGACACTGTTCCCCGGCGAGGTGCACACGCACCTAAGTAATTAGTCATAAAACCTCAGGCTGCGGATATTTGCAATAGGTGTTAGCTTTATATATAAGTTATTGAATTACTGTATTCGTTTATAAGAGTTATGAACCGTTATACGCATTTCTTATTTGTACAAAATCCCTTGAACAGAATACTTCGTATATTTTACTATGATACTGTTCCCCGGCGAGGTGCACACGCACCTAAGTAATTAGTCATAAAACCTCAAGCTGCGGACTTTTGCAATAGGTGTTAGCTTTATATATATGTTATTGAATTACTGTATTCGTTTATAAGAGTTTTGAACCGTTATACGCATTTCTTATTTGTACAAAATCCCTTGAACAGAATACTTCGTATATTTCACTCTGACACTGTTCCCCGGCGAGGTGCACACGCACCTAAGTAATTATTCATAAAACCTCAAGCTGCGGATATTTGCAATAGGTGTTAGCATTATATATAAGTTATTGAATTACTGTATTCGTTTATAAGAGTTATAAACCGTTATATGCATTTCTTATTTGTAGAAAATCCCTTGAACCGAACACTTCTTATATTTCACTATGACACTATTCCCCGGCGAGGTGCATTCGCACCTAAGTAATTAGTCATAAAACCTCAAGCTGCGGATATTTGCAATAGATGTTAATTTATATATATGTTGTTGAATTACTGTATTCGTTTATAAGAGTTTTGAACCGTTATACGCATTTCGTATTTGTACAAAATCCCTTGAACAGAATACTTCGTATATTTCATTATGACACTGTTCCCCGGCGAGGTGCACACGCACCTAAGTAATTAGTCTTAAAACCTCAAGCTGCGGATATTTGCAATAGGTGTTAGCTTTATATATAAGTTATTGAATTACTGTATTTGTTTATAAGAGTTATGAACCGTTATACGCATTTCTTATTTGTACAAAATCCCTTGAACAGAATACTTCGTATATTTCACTATGACACTGTTCCCCGGCGAGGTGCACACGCACCTAAGTAATTATTCATAAAACCTCAAGCTGCGGATATTTGCAATAGATGTTAGCTTTATATATAAGTTATTGAATTACTGTATTTGTTTATAAGAGTTATTAACCGTTATACGCATTTCTTATTTATACAAAATCCCTTGAACAGAATACATCGTATATTTCACTATGACACTGTTCCCCGGCGAGGTGGACACGCACCTAAGAAATTAGTCATAAAACCTCAAGCTGCGGATATTTGCAATAGGTGTTAGCTTTATATATAAGTTATTGAATTACTGTATTCGTTTATAAGGGTTATGAACCGTTATACGCATTTCTTATTTGTACGAAATCCCTTGATCAGAATACTTCGTATATTTCACTCTGATACTGTTCCCCGGCGAGGTGCACATGCACCTAAGTAATTAGTCATAAAACCTCAAGCTGCGGATATTCGCAATAGGTGTTAGCTTTATATATAAGTTATTGAATTACTGTATTCATTTATAAGAGTTATGAACCGTTATAAGCATTTCTTATTTGTACAAAATCCCTTGAACAGAATACTTCGTATATTTCATTATGACACTCTTCCCCGGCGAGGTGCACACGCACCTAATAATTAGCCATAAAACCTCAAGCTACGGATATTTGCAATAGGTGTTAGCTTTATATATAAGTTATTGAATTACTGTGTTTGTTTATAAGAGTTATTAACCGTTATACGCATTTCTTATTTGTACAAAATCCCTTGAACAGAATACTTCGTATATTTCACTAAGACACTGTTCCCCGGCGAGGTGGACACGCACCTAAGAAATTAGTCATAAAACCTCAAGCTGCGGATATTTGCAATAGGTGTTAGCTTGATATATAAGTTATTGAATTACTGTATTCGTTTATAAGAGTAATGAAGCGTTATACGCATTTCTTATTTGTACGAAATCCCTTGAACAGAATACTTCGTATATTTCACTATGACACTGTTCCGCGGCGGTATTTTTCAATACTTTTTGGTATTATTTATACCTTTTTGTACTACTATTTTCTTTTATATGAGTTATAAATCGTTATACGCGTTTCATAACTTATTTAATTACTCCATTCGATGAATATAGTTATAAATCTTTATGTGCACTCCTTATATTTTATAAAATTCGTGAAGTAAATTCTCTATTAATTTTACGTATTAGCTTACCGCGGGGTACCTTCAAGGAAAATTGAAATATTCTACACAATTGCATAATGAAAATCTTGTTTATTAATTCAGGAGTTTTCGGATGAATTAGTTAGTTATGTATATAAATATATTTCGACGAACTTATAACATTCAATGCGAAAATATTTTACCAGTGCCACGACGCATTCATTTTTACTAACTATTCGGTAAACCTTATTTGTCAGCATCCGCGCGATAAATGCGTTTTTAGAGAGGTGATCAAGGAGTCTTATAGCTTAATGCAATTTAAATGAGGTATTATAAACATTTCTTTTACTGAATTCTTTGAACGGATCACTGAATTTTTTTCTAATGCAGTTTGTCGTAGAAATGCATGTACTCAGAAAAACAATAGTTTATAAAACTTCAATATACGTCTATACTCGGCCAATCCTTATTAACTTAAAGGTAATGTAATATTCTAATGACTAGTATTCATAATCACAGGCGATTCACATTATTTGCCGGTCCAGAACTTGTGAATTGAATGAATGTTAGTTTTAAGTCCCCGCTCGGTAATGCTGGTTGCCGCTAAGAGATATACACTGTGATAGAAAATATTTAATAAAACACGAATCTGCAGCGAGGCGCAGCCAAATTCTCTTTTAACTGAATAATTAATATACAAGCTAAATTGTTATTAAAATTTGCACGTGTTATATTGCGTTATATATTACTTTTATGCTAGTTATATTTTATATGATATTGCATAGGATATAAATAATCGTAATCCATATTAAATTAACATAATTTTTGTTTTACTTACCACCAACAGGGACATCCATAATTGCAAAACACAGTAAAAATAATTTTGTAGCACGTTTTTGTAACTATTGGAAAGCACAGCTTACTATCGCCTCTGACGCTAGAAGAGCACTGACCGTGTACTCCAACTTCAAACTTCCACTGCGCGCAGCAGGTACAGGGATTATCCTTCATACTTTCACAACAGATGTGCCAAACATTCCTCTTTCAAGTGGGATGGTCGGAAGTCCCCAAAATAAATTTTAATTTTTGAGGTTTTGGCCACGTTTTCGCCATCTGGTCACACCGTGCGCATTGGGGCAGTGCGGAGCGTTGCGCCTCGTCAATCGTTTCAGCGGAAGGGGCCCATTAACTACTTGAATATGTAACAGGTCCAAGCAACTGGGTAAACCAAATATGCATCGTTAACCTATTATTTGTTAAGAATAAAAATTGACCTTCGAAGACAGGGAAATAAGTAATTGTTAAAGATGAGGACAAAATTATGAATTTAGACCACGATACCACATGGTAATTTTTAATTTTCTATGAAACTCTGTTTGTAAACATATTCCTACATAACGTTCAAGTTCATTTGTCACTTATATTAACTGCGCAACTTTACTCGACCGACGGTTTGGAGAAATGTGGGTAGAGCGAGGATATTAGTTACGAAATCAGCCACTAAATTATTTGAAACAATGTCAATCTCTCGAATCAGTCTTGCCTTCGCAGCCTTCTCATTAATTTGAGATCTAACTTTCTCAGGAGTTCGAGGTATCTCCTGTGACGAATCTAGTCCTATTTCGGGCATTTCTTTCTTTGAAAAGAAACACAAATTGGAGTTCTCGTATTCGACAGCAAATATATTGTATTACGCCCCAAAACAATATCTTTGGAATGTCATCAGTTCTCGCTGCAAGTGTTTACCTTCAACTGTTTATTGTTCCAGGTAGAGGAAAGGAAGGCCATCGGCCAAGAAAATATGCGCCGGTAATACATATGAAGAACTCGGGGCAATAACATGCTATGTCATTATAAGTAAGGTTTGTGAAAAAGGAAAATAAAGGTTTAGGCATTGCATTCTACACATTGGGATAAAGAACATTCATTTATGAATTACACTGCCATTTTGCGGCGAATCTTTAAAATAAAAACCCAACCTCTATTTACATCTATAGAGCCTCAAAATACACTAATATTTCATTTGTTTATCAGAAATGTGGCACAGCATGTTATAGCCTCAAGGTCTTCATATAGTTTGCAATTCTCTTCCCATGAACAATTCCGTACGTTTCCCTGGCGGCCTATATTTTCTTTCTTGAAAACAAAGGTGTTTCGTGGGCCCCGTTCGCAGCGGCAGATACATTCCGAAAACACCCTCCGGCTGAGCGGGGCGAGGTGCGGCACCGGAGAAAGCGGGGCGGCAGGGTGGGGAAGAAAGATGGGGAGGGGAGGGGAGAGTGTGGCAAGGAGAGGGGGGGCAGAGGCGGCCCACGGCCCCGCGCGCACCCACGGGCCAACGGGACGCGCGAGGTCCTTGACCCGCGACCCGCGCGCGCCGCCGCCGCCGCCGCCGCCGCCGCCTCCTTCGGCGCATATTTGGTCGGGACGCGGCGAGCGCGTCGCGAGCACACCTTTCCGCTGGCTGCTTCGGGGGGACCAGACCCGTGCACACGGACCTCCCTCCCCTCCCCGTCTCGTCTGCTCTCTTCGCTGCCATTAGTTCCAATTAACGCCCGGAGGAGGCGATAATCTTTTTATTTAGTGACGCTGAGATGGTAACTGCGAACTGCGGCGAAAGATCTACTAGGGCACACGAGTAGGTTAAGTATCGCAGTGAAATGAAGTTTGAAATAATTATTTTAAAGACTTTTGAAATAAATATAATTCCATATATTTACTAATCCCGAGGGAAAATACGAAAGGAAAAACAAAATCCATATAAATAAAATATCTGGACATTTGTGGGCAGTAATCAATTGGAGTACTTTGTTGAATCTTGTGCTTTAAACGTTGACTACACACGTAAATTTTATCGGTATTTACCATAATCCTTCCCATCTACTTATGGTACATCCTTCAAAGAAAACTACATCTAGAAAAAGTATTTAGGTTAAGACATCTCTATTTACTTCTACGATAAAGAGCCATCTTTCCTACATGATAACTGTCATTGTCTATTCCCGGTTTTAACGATAATTGTAGCGTATGAAAAAACGAGCACGTTACTACCTAAGAGACAGTGAAGATTTTCTCCCTATTCACTTCTTAAACTTCAAATACTACGTTTCATCCACAGGGCCTCCACATTCCACAACCCACTAAAATATTCGATCCGGGCGCTGGAACCTGCTTTCCCAGCTGATCTCTCATTCGGAAATGAAATTACGATCGCCCACGGATCGTCCAGGGAAAGTAGCTTTTGAAAATCGTTTCACAGCCTACACGAAAATTTGCACGCTAATTAATTCCAGAGCTGGTGTCCTACTGATAAATTATTTTTTTTACTTCCAGCAGTTCTTACTAACAGAATGCATCCATGGTAAGTCAAGTATGTTAATGTATTTTTATAGCAGTTAATACAAAGACCTACATGTAGGTCAGTATGCAAAGTCTTCACACTGATATTGCGGAAGACACAGCAACAGGTAGATGAATAATGATGCGCGATTGTCTTGAATGTACATGTAGCCAAAACTAGGTATCATTACATTATTTGGATACAAAATACATAAACAAATAAAACACATTACTTGGAGTATCGCGTACTAAATTGTAACAGCGGCTTTGCAATATTAGAATATGAATCGACTCTATTACACTGTTAGAGCTCTTAGGACGGAGAGACCAATTACCACGAAATGTTAGATATTTCTAGCGATTCCTTTGCCAAGTGGCGGTTTGGTGAGTACATTGTGCGGTGAGAAATCTCAAAGAATATCTCCAAGTTAAATCAATCTGTGAAGTTTCTGATTTTTCTCTTGCGATTGTGACTCGTGCTGTAAAGTTTCAAACGTGGGCATCAAACTGTTTTGGTGATAACAATGCTCGACCTCGGAGTGGCCCTTTATTGCAAAACATTACGAGGCACATAAAACTTTCCAGATCTATATATTTCAAGGAAATGTCTTGTGAAACCCTTAACCTCACTTTAGATACAGTTAAGCGTTAATCGTTTCGAATAGCGAAACCAAGAAAGAAAATTTTCCATTCATCACAACTAATGGATATTCTTTCCCTATAATAAACAGCAATATTTTACGCACACACTTACGATTGCAAATCGGCTATGAAAGTGCAGTGTTAGTGAATGTTTGGCGCCTCCTGTAACGTTTAACAACATAAGATACAATTATAACAACTGCGGGTTGCCATTCAGCCATTCATTTGTGTGTCTCCCGCAATAACTATTCAATTGTATTTTATGGAGATATGCTCTCATTTAATGCCGAAAAGTTGTTGAAACTTTACCAAAAATACTCTTATAATATTACCGGTCTAACATTTTAAGCAAGATTTTCAGAAAGGTATTTATTATTTCCCATTTATTCCAAGTCAGCGAATCGCAGAGGCGAGTAACAAGACTTTACCGATTAATTCATCCATATCGTGTGTAAATTGACGTAAATACAATAGATTATGTTTCAAGCCAATTTTCAGAATCACTTCATTTCTGTTGGATCCTAACGCAAAAGCTCCTGTCAAATTCTCCACCAGATATTAAATTACTACTGGACCTATTTGGAGATCTAAAACTAATGATACACAATGGCAATCACATCCCCCACACACCCCTGCAGTACATGAACCGATTAACGAAGCCTCACCGCTCCAGCAGTCTCCTCTGAAGTCCGTTACGACACCTCTTTCCACAGGGAGGCCACCCATTTCCTCAAAACAAATTTATCTAATTTTTCCCGGATTTCCAGAGCATTTTTAAAAAAATTTTCACTGATATGATTTGTTTAGTAATTCACACTATTTAAAGAAAATATCAAATTAAGCCAGAAACGAATTTGTCACCTCTCTGATTTCGCCGAGATCGTGTGCTAATTTTTAAAAACTCAACAAATGGAAATTTAGGAAAAAATACTGCAGTACCATTTTTTAGGAATAATATCTAGTTTTATAACCATCTCAAAATTTCTCCAGACTTCTAACGACCCCAACGATTCTACAAATTCCCCGCTTTTTTCACCAGCCTTTCCAGAGCAGAGAAATTTTATGATATTTCGCGGTTTTCCAGAAAGTGGCCACCCTGCTCCAGGATTTACACCGCGTGTCCGCGACGTCGAGCAGTCGTCGTCCCTTGGAAAAGCAGCGTAGCACCTCGCGCCGGCGGCCGCGCGCCTCGCCGCCTGCAGAGTAGCGATGGCAAATTTTACCAAAACATCGATGCATCGCTAAAGGGTATCCGATGTCGATGATAACATCAACGAGAAAACATCGATGTTTAAATCATCGAAGTTTTAATTATAGACTAATAAACATGCTATTTTCCCGACAATTTGTTAATTACAGTACGTAAAAGGGATATATTTTATTGTTTGGTTACCAGCATGTTAGTAGTATGTAAAAATTATTATCGAATGTAAATAATAAAATTAACAATGGAAACATTGAATGTTGATATCGATTTCGTGTTTCATTGTCGATTCAGGCAATGCAACACCTGGCGATAACATACATTCATTAGACGAGTAGCTCCCAAACTGGCTCAGATTGCACAGGCGAAATGTGCAGCGTGATAAAAAGGATGACGCAGAACAGCGATATTGCTGTGGATTGCTGCTACTCTACAACGTGCTTAAAACTCTTTATTAAAAAAAAATTTTAATTAAAAAATTCTAGGTTTTTGCAAGAAAATATCGATGCGAAGAAAACATCGAAAGCAAAATATCAACGTTAATATATCGATGTTTCTGGTCGAAAACATGGATGTTTTAAAAACATCTATGATTTCTTGCCATGCCTACTGCAGAGCGCGCGCTTCGCGGGTCGAGTTTCGCGATCGCATCTCGGCTGCGCAGCGGCGCCGCCCCTCCTTCCTCCACGCACTCGCGCACGGCCTCTTTGATGCGCCGCACGCACCAACGCCACGCACCTCCCCCCCCCGCCGCGGCACAGTGGCAGGGATGCGACGTCCACAACAAAACAGCCAATGTTTCAAAATATCGATCTGCACATTTTAAAAATATATGTTGAAAATGCATCGACTTAAAACCATCGGGTTTTTTAAACATCAATGGGGAGATTAATGGGGATAGCGATTTCATTTCACGATGGTCGTGATTATTAATTTATAGTTGAAATTTAGCGGACAAAAGACGAACAATTATCTGAATAATTAACAACACTTATTATCTGATAGAATGATTAAAAATGCATTAAAGTTTATTAACAAAAAATCGACTAACTTATTTTTCACTTTTGCCATTTTTCACCTTTTGCCACTTTCATCTTTGCCAGAATACTGAATTTACTGATATCTGAAAATTATCGTGTTTTTGTTGTACTTTTTCCATTCAAAAATAAAAAAAATTAAAAACTGGCACAAAACTATGTTTTTATAAAAAATACCGACTTCAATAAATCGAGGTTAAAAACATCAATGTTCTTATATAAATATCGATGTACTGAATACATCGACATCTATGTCGTATCCCTAGACACTGTAGGGATGCCCCACTGTAAACGGAGGAACACCCTCTCCCTTTATATAGTAAGGTTGAATCCCTAGTGATTTTGGACAAATCAGGTATGGCGAATTTGAACAATGGAATCATCCAATATTACACGTAGATCACTGAATTATTAAGTGCATATTTATTTTCATTTTGATCTTTAAATTTACAAATCATGAAGATGCTAATCATCCGTGGGTGGCAGCGACGTAGCGTCTGGGTCCAAAATGTTTCTTGTTTCAACTTGCACCTGTAGAACCAGAATACGTGTGCTCCTGCATTCGCGCGCGTGTGCGTGGGAGAAGAGGGACACACATGCTTTCGGACTTGAACCTTTTTTTAAGAAACTGAGATGGCTAAATCCTATCAATTGCAAAGATACACGATACATCGAACTGAGAGAGGCATTAGCCTTTCCCACACCCCTTTTAACCCGATTACGTTGTCTTTCTGTAGTATCTCTCAGACTGCTTTAAGCGATTTTATCATATCCCAATGGCTATTAACTCTAAGAATAAATAATATGCATTGAATAAACAAAAAAATGCGTTTCTTAGGGAGTAAGAAGTCAAAAACTGTGTTTTCATTCACCTAGATTGGGCGATCTTCACACTGTGACATCGCGAAAGCTGCTCTAGACAGAGCACTGGCCATATTTGTCCCGCGCACGGACGGGCTACAAAATGGACTACATCACAGGCATCAGACACGCGTCGCCGCTACTTAATGTGACTCGGCAGCTTGCAAACTGCTTTGAAGACACGAGAGGTGGAGAAACTAATAAGATGGTGCTTTGATCCCAACAGATGTTTCGGAAATTTTTCGATTTTTGGACCATTACTGGGAGATTTTGTTTGCAAAAATCTTCAATAGAACATGTTCACATCCTCAAAGAACATAGAATGTATAATTTATTCATGCAACCTTCACAAATGCTTCATTTCCATCGATATCTCCAAACAGTTTCACGAAAAAATTGGATATCTCTGCAAAAAATGTAATTAAAAATAAAACGAGTACTCATTCTACTGAGAGGAACATGATGCAAAACAGAATTTGGTATCGTAGCAAAATTCTTAGAACTAAGAAAAATGACTAATATTACCCAAGAAGGAATACTCAAAGTTTTGAGCCACTACTTCCCAAGGGAATCCTTCTCTCATAAATTCCAGATCTCTGCAATTAACTTGATAAAAAAATAAGAAACTGACAAAGTATCACACAATCACAAACTATACCCATGCGCTTCAACAGTCTTTCCGCGAAAGCTGAATCCATGTATCCCGAGTGCCTGTACAGCATGATAATGCTTTGTTCGAACAAGGAAAACAGCGCTTGACCTCAGCTCCTCCTTTGCAAGCTCGCGCAAATTGTGTCGCGAAAGCCCTTTCAAATTCCTCACCACAACACTTATCAGGTTGGACGCAAGCACCAACCGCAGTTCAAGCAAGATAAGGAAATGCACGCGGCAGAATAAAAAAATTAGATCCAATACACAGCATACAATTTTCTACGATTAGTGTTGAGCGAGAGTTATTACACTTTTCAAATAAAAGTTTGCAATCGGGTAATAAGAATATTCACAGTTCTCTCGAGACGCAACATTTCGATGAACAATACGTATTTATAAAAGTAAAATGTTGAGCAAGTGCTTTAATGTTGAGGTAAAAAACTAGATTTTTCAAATTTTCATTCCGAAAATTATACCCGAGAATAATTTATTCTCGAGAGCAACACAATTATGAATATATAGAAATAATGCAATTGTTTAAATGAAGGAAGAATTGATATGGCATTCATACCAAATTACCAGATTTTCGAAAACTTTGACAAAACTCACCGCAATATGAATGTAATATAATTAAATAAAACTTAAAACCCCACTTTTCCACGCCCGAAACGATTTTGTCACTTACCATATTCATTCACCGTCATTTACCATATTCCAACCTAGAACCATCAATTATTTACCGACTTTCTAATTATCTTCTTGAAATATTTTCTGTGAAGAGATTTCTTAAAATATATGGCAATTTAATATATTTTACGAATTTGTAACGAACAAGATATTTAAAGTGAATATGTAGAACTTAAAAATCGTCTAATACCCAAAGAGGAGATAATACTTCTACAATGAATATATCAAATTACAAAATTAAACGTGAAAGATACCGTAAACCAAACAAAAAACGTTTTATAAAGTAACGAAAACGTGAAACACAAAAGAGAAACGAAAGAAATACTGGATTTCTTTTGAAATTCAGTGACACCTCAACACATGTTACTTTTATTTCTGCAAACAATATTGCAATCATACGAGCAGTACCTATTGTTGCAAAAGATTTCTCAGTACAAACAAAAAAGTTTTTAAAAAAAGGCATGCCACGTTTGTAACGGCAGACAATGCGTACAATATGTCAGGTGTACGTGACAGTCATACATTGTCGTTCATTCTATTCTCCAATGCTGAAGAAGCAAGCTTTCCCTGACTCTCAGATACACCTAACATTATTTGTGTTATTGTTAGCGCGCAGTATATTTGACCTACTTCACTTACAGAATATCGATTTTCTATTAATGCTGTTCTGCGAGATGTGCAAATAGTCTCTGCAGAGAGATCGACTTTCTCTCTCATACGAAGGAGACGCAACATATTAAGTGAAGAAAGTGATCAGCAGGTTCGAACCACTTAAAGAACGTTCCTGCAAACCTCAAGTCAAACTTGTTCACAAATATGTGGGCAAAGAAAAGTCTATACCAACGTCTGAATGCACTAATTAGAATTGTGGAATCTCGAAGTCCTGCCTCAATTACCTGAAATGCTTGCTACCTAATTTCTTTTCATTCACCTACATTCCCTGGTAAAGAAATCAAATATCGAAACGTCGAAATATTCAAGTACTTGAAGTTTCTTTAACGCACGAGATTTGGTATATCATTGCCTGGGGCATTTCCGGAGGCAGTCAGCAGAAAAAAACAGGCACCGGCAAGGAAGTCACCACGTTGGCTGAAAAAATGATCACACTGCACGGCATACATTGTTACATTAAGTTGAATGCATTTTTGGCGAAACCAAAACTGCAGAGATTTCTGCTTAATCAGTAAAAATATAACCAAGTCAATAACTATGAAAGAAACCTCTAGAAACACATTTATTAATAATACTCGTCCCAAGTGGATATATTAGCGACGGCCTTCCAGCTCCCGATAGTCAGATTCAATCATAAGGTCAAGAGGTGTAGTCTAACAAAAATTTAAAAAAAACCCTTTTTGTATTTTGAATCCAAGAAAGAATACAGAAAAATTTGGGATATCTAGGTTCACTGTACAGAAAAAAAGGGTGGTAACTCATTTTCTGGAACAAAGTTCCCTTACTCTTCCCGGTTTTCCAGAGAATATTTTACCTGACAAGATTTGTAATTTCACACTATTTAAAGAAAACATTAAATCTACCTTGGCATTAAATTGTCAGCACTTTAATTTGACCGAGACAAAGTACATTTTACCATTTTTCCATCAAATAACAATTGAGCAAAAAATAACGCTGAAATAAGTTTTTTTTTAAGAAATAGTGTCTAATTATATAACCCTCTCAAACATTTCCCTGACTTCTAACCATTCTTTTACAAATTCCTTGATTTTGAGGAATGAAATTCCTTTATTTTTTTTTTTTTTTGCTTTTTCGTGTGTGTCCACCCCGTTCTAAAACAATTCATAAGAAATCCAGTGAAACTATTTTTTTGCAAAAGCACCTTGAGAACCGAGACGGGCAGTGAACCTGCACAACCTGCTCTCCCGTTGAGAAGCGCGGAAAGGGACAGGAGCGACCTGCCAGCCACACGAGCCAACGGCGCGGCCCTGCGCTCGGGCTGTCGCCTTAGCGGTGGTTTTATGTGGGAAGAGCCACACATGACACGAGCAAAATTAACGGACACACGCTCGCGTGACAGAGGCGGATGGAGCAGGAGCAAGCTCACCGCATCTGCCCCGAAGGTTACGAGTTCACTTCTCGCTTTGAGGTAGACTAGTATATCTACGGGGTATACCAATAAGTTCTTCGTTTTGGCAGCCTCATTTAAAAATGCTCTCAATTTGTACGCATTTACTGGATAGCCTGGACACGTCACTTTTAGGAGGATGCTACAAGCGTAGATTCTAACTCAAATGGATCATTTTTTTAACATAATAATAATAATAATAATAATAATAATAATAATAATAATAATAATAATAATAATAATAATAATAAACGCGTCACTGGCAACAGCCCTAATTTTGCGCAGAGAATTGTAAGGGCATTCACAGTGACTAGATCAGCTCCTTAGGAAGCTAGTTGCAACCTAAGGTATTTTATATTTAATGGACATTCATTTACTCGTGAATGTAGACGATAATAACCAATATGAAAATGAAACAAAAGAATAACGTGCTCATTAGTAAATCATTTTAGCTATTTTTTGAAATAAAATATTTAACTTTTTCGTTAAAAAATCAACAATGTTCAGATACAAATAAAACAACATTAATGAACCCTAAAAAGTCAAGCAATCTACCATCGAAAGTCTGTCACACACGTGTATTTATCTACCACTTAGTGATTGTAAATATTACCCAGACATCCATACACTGATATTTACGTCAAAAAGGTTTTGGATATCAAAACCTCAACAAAAACATGTCGATATTTAAAATACAGATGTTTTAAATATGGCAAAACGGGTGGTAGATTCCCATCATGTTTCCACTTTCATAATAATTCTTAAACGAGTTATATTTTATTGTTTGACCACGTATAAATAATGTTAAAAAGAATCTTTATCGAATATCGAAACATTATAGATATTTTCTTATAATTATAATAAAGTGACATCCTAAACAAACCCTCAAAAACCACAAAGAAATCCCTCCCTCAACACCTTCCCAATTTACCTACACAAGGGAATAAACATCCAAATTAAATTAACCTGGCAACACTGGAGAAAAGTTGCGAATAGTAAACGGTTTCTTAAAGTCTGGGCATCGACAACAGTGATTCATGTCAGCGGATGTTGGTTTTGAGCAATTTTGGTTTTGAACAAACGAATAATTACTGGAAATTATTTTTAAATCACGAGAATTTTTTTTTTGAAAACATCGATGTTTCTGGAAAAATATATCGATGTGAAAAAAACATCAAACACAAAACATCAATGTAAATATCGATGTATCTAGTCGAAAATAAATTTCGATAAAAAAATCGATGTTTTAAAAACATTGTTTATTTTTCGATCTCTATCTCTCCGCCCGACTGATTTTTTCCTCTACCAGCGACGCACCGCACCAGCCGGGTCTAGCTCTAAGCTCCAGACCGATCTCACGGCATGTGTAGTAGTGTAGTGAATGTTAGTGTGTGTGTGTGTGTGTGTGTGTGTGTGTGTGTGTAAGTAAGGGTTGATGATAGAAAGAGCGGAATTATCGCGTGTGGTCCGTGGCCCGTTTGTTAGGGAACTACTCCGGCATTCGCCTGGTGATCGGAGAAACCACGGAAAATTACCGATCTGAGCAGCCGGCTGCTAGAATTCTACGACCTTGCTATGTAGCTCGTGTCAAAAATCCTGCCACCTTCAGAACTCGAACCTAGGACCTCCCGGTCAGAGGCACTGCAATGACATCAGTTGACACCCTGAGCTACCTCCGCGACCTTAACCACGCCCAACGCCCGAAGAGTACGCGAGGTGCCACCCCTCCACGGCGGCGGCGGCGCGAAGCCCGACGAGAGCGCGACGCGACGCGACGCGCGGCGAGGAGGGGCAGGGCGGGGTGCGGCGAGGCGGAACAGACGAGCGGCGCGCCGCCCCACTGACCCAGTGCGGTGGCGGCGGCTGCGCGCTCGAGTCCGCGCCGGCGCAGGAGGGCAGCGCGGGGGCGGCGGCGCCCGGAGGCTGCGCTGCAGACGGCCCGCGCCGCCGCCAGCATCGCTGTTCAGCCGCTGCGCCCCGGTGATCGTGCTCCGGCCTCGCCCAACACCACGCGAACACCGGCGTTCGTGCTGCTGTACTCTCCCTCACCGTCCGCTGTACTGTCATACTACTCAAGGTCGTCATAACTCCAATTTTGGCAGTATTCGATCTCAATATTTGAAATATCACACTGGAACCCTGCGTGAAAATTTGATAATTGAGTGGAATGAAGATTCCGAAGTATTCATTGCAATAATAATTTCTGCAGCAGTTTTCGCTACGAATATGAATTCGTTGAATTGTCTTTAAAATGTGTCGATGGTTCCCTACGGTTTTAATTTTGAAGCAAGGCAACTTGAACATTCCCCTTTCAGTTCAGACCTTAAGAAAATGTATAAGCCCAGAATAAATTCACATACTTACTCCAATATCTATGACCTCGACAACTGTTAATCTCCCAGAGCTAAATGACTGCAGATTCACGCAGCCCTGTCACATCAAACAAAATTCTAAGAAATATGATTTAACAGAAAATATACTTATAACATTGATGAGTGTTGTAAAATCAATAAACTAGACACCGTGTGCTTACTTGACTCGAACCTAAAAACAAAATATTTTGAATCCACGTTCTAAAATGTATTTATAGCTCGTTCCAAGCCGCGAGAAACAGCCTTTTCGATTTCCATTACCAGGTCGTTGCCCCGCAGCGCCGCTACCTTCCCTGCGTCGCGTCGCGGCCGTGGCTCTCTTTCGGGCCGGGCGCAACCCGTTGGAATGTGGCCCTCTGCTTTCTCCGCCGCTCCGCGCCGCGCAGCCTGCCTCGCCTCGCCCGAGCGAGAGGGCGCGGTGGCAGGACGCCGGCGGGGCCGGGGACGGTGCCGAGACGAAGGCCGGGGTGGGGCTGGTGCGGTGCGTCGGGTCGACAGCTGGGGCTGAGGCAAGGGTTGGGACAGGGCGAGTTGGGGGTTGGCGGGGGCGGTGCGGGACGAAGGCGGAGTGGGACGGGGCGGAGCGGAACGGAACAGAGAGAGGCGAAGATTGGGAGGAGGCAGGGGTCAGCGTGGGAGTGGGACGGGTGCGTGGGTCGGGACGGGAGCGGGTCGGGAGCGGGTCGGGAGCGGGTCGGGAGCGGGTCGGGAGCGGGTCGGGAGCGGGTCGGGAGCGGGTCGGGAGCGGGTCGGGAGCGGGTCGGGAGCGGGTCGGGAGCGGGTCGGGAGCGGGTCGGGAGCGGGTCGGGAGCGGGTCGGGAGCGGGGCGGGAGCGGGTCGGGAGTTGGTCGGGAGCGGACGAGGCGGGGTCGGGGCAGGGCGGGAGGGCGGGGCGCGGCGGCACGGGCGCGGGGCGGCGCGGGCGAGGGCGGACGGGGCGAGGGCGGCGCGGGGCGAGGCGGCGCGGGGCGAGGGCGGCGTGGGGCGAGGGCGGCGCGGGCGAGGGCGGCGCGCGGGGCGAGGGCGGCGCGGGGCGAGGGCGGCGCGGGGCGAGGGCGCGGCGCGGGGCGAGGGCGGGGCGAGGGCGAGGGCGGGGCGAGGGCGGGGCGGGGGCGTGACGGGCAGTGACAAGAGGGTGACGGGCGTAGCAGAGGCTGAGCGGGAGCGGGGGGGGAGCGGGGCGGGAGCGGGGCGGGAGCGGGGCGGGAGCGGGGCGGGAGCGGGGCGGGAGCGGGGCGGGAGCGGGGCGGGAGCGGGGCGGGAGCGGGGCGGGAGCAGAGCGGGAGCGGGACGGGAGCAGAGCGGGAGCGGGACGGGAGCAGAGCGGGAGCAGAACGGGAGCGGAGCGGGAGCAGAGCGGGAGCGGGGCGGGAGCAGAGCGGGGGTGGGGTTGAGGGCGAGGCATGGGCGACGAGAGCGGGTGCGGCCGCCGCGGCCTACGTAGCGGCGCCCGCCGACAAGTGGCGAGCAGAGAGAGCGCCGCTGTGCCCCGCTGTGCGGGGGGCAAGCGTTTATTCGGGCTGCGAGAGAGCCCCGCTTGGGCTGTTCTTGTTGAGAATTGCCTTAGTTAGCCTCGTTTATATGCGTGGATTTAGAGGGGACGGCGTCCCGAGTGCAATGAACTTCGCTCTCCTTTCTATTGCAATGTGAGCTTGTAATATAGCGACTTAACTCAGGCGTGGGATCAACACCGCGAACTCTCTTGTCACAACGACAAGACGAGACACGACGGCTCTGAGTGTTTACGCGCAATGGAGTATTGACAAGGTTGACCCGTGATCAACAACCATATTAGTCTTTTGTAAATCATAGATTCAGTGTGCTTTGCTGAAAGTATCTCTCTTTGGCAACAATTTACAACATGTTTCTTCCAATTTTAGGATATCCTGTAGTTCGCAGGCGACCAGTAATTCTCTTTCCCCGTTAAAAACTGAATAACCTAGCCAAATGACTACCAGAAGCTAAAGAAAGTGACGTAGATTACTTCTATCAAGGATCAATTAGCGAGTACTCATAATAGCAAGGTTTTACCTTTTCCCTGTAAGTTCAAAAGAAACGATAAAGGTATCATGTAAAGAGGAAACAAATGAGTTGTAGCAAACTTATCTTATCCACGGCGGTAACTCGGAGCCAAAAGGGCCAACGAGCTACACAGGCACAACTTCAACCACAAAAATTTTCTTAAAAACAATTTTTTTCAATCGATAAACGTCTAACAATAAATACATCTTCGAAATATTTCTAGTTAATATTTCCATTTCCATAGACTATACTCTCAAGGAAATGCGTAATTATTTGAAGTTATTTTCTGCTTTTGTTGAGAGACATTAATTTTGTGATCATGGAAATTGTAATTTTATAACGGTTCGTACTTTTCAACAAACCAGCCATAGGCTACCATTACACTACAAAACTACAAACTAATGTTATTATAGATATGTTTCAGCACTTTCTATTTCTAAAACAGTTTCCCATAAAAAAATCTGCAATACGTGTGCCAACATTTTTCTTCATTAAAATACATAATTTGTACAAAGTATATGAGTATCTCCTACGGTGTCTACGGAGTATATTCGACTGAGATTTAATCGATCACACAAGTCCCCATGAAGAAGGACTTCTTTTGGTGCAATTGTAATCGCTTCATTTCCGCCAACTCTACAACACGAGACAAGGAGGAGGCGCGGCCAGCGACTCAGCGTCCAGGGGCAGATTCGCGTGGGTCACTCCGCCCCGCTCGCCATGCCGGCGAGCGCACCGACTGCTCGATTTATGTCTTCCCTCTTCCCGCGCTCTTGGCACGGAGCGAAGCGCTCGGCGCCACGGGCCACGAGCGGCCCTCTTCCACATCACCGAGCGTCAGCGGGCGTGCATTTGGGAGTCCCGAGTCGCGGAGGCTGAGAAATGTCTGGGCATTTCGGTTTGAATGGGTATCCGGAAATTGCGGGTGTCTGCAATCGGGTGTGCCTCGCGGGAACGGACATTCTGGAGGCGAGTTGAGTCGATCGATCAATCGCTCAAACTTTCAGTCATTGAGTCGATCGATCAATCGCTCAAACTTTCAGTCATTGAGTCGATCGATCAATCGCTCAAACTTTCAGTCATTGAGTCGATCGATCAATCGCTCAAACTTTCAGTCATTGAGTCGATCGATAAATCGCTCAAACTTTCAGTCATTGAGTCGATCGATAAATCGCTCAAACTTTCAGTCATTGAGTCGATCGATAAATCGCTCAAACTTTCAGTCGTTGAGTCGATCGATAAAGCGCTCAAACTTTCAGTTGTCGCCTCGATTCATATCAATACAGTCGACTTCGGGATAGTGAACTTCTGGGGACTAATATTTTTGATTGATTATATCAGAAATTCACTAGATCCGATTATGTCAAAATTCAACAGAATTTCTCCACAATTATTAATTTTATTAATATAGAGATTCAGCAAAATACATCAGCACGAAATGTATGAAACACATGAAAATTTCAATATCTTTATTCGACCTTAAAAATAAAATATTTTCAATTGTTTGATTCGTAGACTTTTCAATAGTATTTTCTCTACATCTTTCTCGATTCTCTACATCCTGTCTCCATTGGTGATTCTGCGTTGTCTACCGCCTCTAAATATCGTAGGGCAGTCTTGACACTTTGAACAGCGTCCCACTCACCGAAGACCCTTTAACTCGCCTAATAACATACGAGATACTTTCAGTACCGGCATAAGCGACTAATTGAACTGATCGCTGAATGAAACATTCCGGGACCGCTGGCTCCACCTCAGGGGAGACTTCTTGGATAATGGCCTTTGGACGACGATATTTTTTTCACGCTGCCTGGTGTCGGAATTTGTGCTTCTGAGGCAATTTTTCCCCAGAAGGGAATTAATTTCCAGGACGTGTTTCCTACGTTCACTATAGCTGAGGTTCAGTGTTCACTCTAACTGAATCTTCTTATACTTATTTGTAATGTAAGCAAAGCGGGACTTCGGTTCACTATAACCGGAGTCGACTGTATATTTTTAAAAGGTGATATATCGAGATCTTCAAAATCACGATCAACCACAATGGCTATTCAACCATATTTTGATTCCTATATCAACACCTTTCGACCTGCCCTGGGTTGAATGAGACGGGACACATGGGCGTGTGATTAAATGGAGCAATGGTGTAGTGAGTTGCAGAGGTACAGGAGAACCCAGAGAAAACCGCCGCGTCGCCGCTTTGTCCACCACGAATTTCTCATGGACCGACCCGGGATTTCAACTTCGGTCTCAGAGGCGGAATGAGTGCGGTAGCCCCGAATTCCTTAGTCCACATAAGTAAAGCGGACGTGCCAGGAGGTGGTGAAAAATTTTTTACAATAATTCACATATGAGTTCTGAATCCGAAAATTAATTTTTAAAAAATTTACACACCCTGAGAAGGTTAGAAGAAGAAAAATAATAAAATATTAATCAGTGCAACCGTGTACACATATTCCTCTACATTTCACAAAAAAACAAGTATCTCACATTCATGAAATTAAAGACCAAATGGATAAAGCCGACTCACGAGGCGAGAGTTATATATAATTCTACATTTCTCTAAATTTTTTAATGTTTATTCAGATATGATAACGTTTTCAAAGAAATGTTTCACTACAAAATCGAGAATAACCATAAATACACTGAAATTAAAATAGTAATCAGATAAAATATTATAAACATTTCAGAAATCCTTTTTGTTCAATTATGTTTATTCAAATCTCGTAATAAAAACTGTGACTGATAACTTATGGAGTACGGTCTAAACTATAGAAACACTCTTTTCCACTTTTAAACTCCGAATACACAAACAAACCACTCGTCCCCGTTCTCATTTATTTTGCTCACTTCGCTAAAACAGCCTCTTCCCCGAAACAGTTGACGGTCACAACTGCCACATAAATTTATCCCTAAGAATCTCTAAGACATATGGACTAGTTTCTTGTCAAATCTGGCGTTTCAGCATTACTACACAAATTGTTGGGTTAGTCTATATACATTCGAAGTAATCTCTAAGAAGCATGGCCCATTTCATTTGCCACATATGAAATGTCAGCACTTTCTAAAATTATGTAGTCGCCTTCCCTCAGTTGACACAAAAATAAAATATACGAGCATTGGGGGTATGATTAACGACTGGTATGTTTGAATATGCTGCTAAATCTACAAATTTTAGAACAAATCTGCGTATTATATTTTAAGCACTCAGAATTTTCGTTTGAAAGAAAGTTGAGGTGTCTATGCAACCTAATTTCGTGAGTTTGGTTTGAAATAAAAGGTAGTGAGCCTCCCAACGTGTAATCGCTTGCTTTAATTAATTCCGAATTTCGTGTAAAAACACTACATTTTAATAATAACTTAAAATTAACAGAAGGGACGCATTTATGCCTGCATATGATCATTATTTCACTGTGCGAGTTGTAATCGAACTATTGAGAGATGTCATTTTTCGAGAGAAAAGATGTGAGTGTAAAGTTAGAGTCAGGAAAGTGAAAATAGCAAGCTTTTTAAGTTCTAAGAGTTTTTAAAGGAAAATACTAGTAAGTGCATTTAAACAATGCCCAGCAATTGTCTGATACATGTGTCCCTTTATATGTCAGGCAAAAATGCCATGATATGTTTTGTGTTACCTTCGCGAAAGTAAACTCCATACTTTTTTTTTCTTCTGAAGTTCACAATCAGACTTCTACAGATTTTGATAAATATAAAATATTTTAATTACCTACATTTTCATAAACATGTTTAGCTATATGTTAAGGATGATTAGTGGTTGTATAATCCCATCATTTGTAAACCACCCCAATTTCGTCAGTATTGGAGAATAAGTACTGTATGACCTGAAACAACTTTGGGACTTCCGATTTTCCGCACAGTGCATAGGTAGTATTTTTCTCTTAACTTTTCTACTGCTGTTTGTTTCGTTGATGTTATCACAAGAGTTCAGCTAGTTATTTTTAAAATAATATAGCATTATCCACTGTTTGCCAATGAAATTTTTTTTTGATTTTTTAAAATACTTTTAGATTTTTCGCTTTGAAGACGAAAAGAAGATATGGTAAATAAATACGACATACCAGATGATACATCCAACAAGATCACCGGCGACGCAACAAAAGCGCGTAAGAGTGACCAGTGATATCCTGGATGGGATCTGTTTTCTCTGTATTTTTCCTGAGTTTCGTTTTCCCTATGAAATACCTGATTTCTCAATAGTTGACGTCACGAAGGAAAATTCTCTAATTCAACTCCCAGGAAAATATAGATCAAAATAGCAATTTACAAGTAGTTTCACTAGAACACTGCATTTTTTTAAAAATGTCTAATTCAAAATTAAATATACTTAAGGTGCTCACAAATGACCATAGTGTTTCATCCGCAAGAGCTTCATACAATTAAACTAACAATTTAAAAGACTATTCGCCGATTGTTCCATTAAGTGTCAATTGAGTGAAGCGTTTGCAGCGGTCTAACCCGGTGTCTCCTGCACATTGTTCCATCCACCTGCGCGGCGCTCTGACGCAAGGCCTCGTCGTGACGGTCGTGGCCGCGGAGGGGTCACGGGCAGTGGGCGGGGATCCCCTGCCGCCAGGCGGCGCTTGTCTCATCCCTCAGATCAAGCCTCCTTCGCCCCCACAGCTGGTAAGGGGAGAGGGTACCATGAAATGGGTCAAATTATAGATTTTTCATTTTTGGGGGCTAAATAAATAGCGCAAATCTTGTTCTTTCCAAATATATTAATTTTATTCGAGAACGCCTGGAAATCCCTTTAATTCTTATTTCAATGTCCTAGAGCTCATGAGACATGCCCCCCTTCTTTGACACTGCATACGAGTATAGTTTTTTTTTTTTTTTAGCAATTTTGAACGCATGCTGGGTTGTTAATGAATTATTGAAACGTGTTCTTGTTCATACGTTGGTAGCATTGGTCTTTTCCGCTGAAGAAGACAATTCAGAATATGGAGCAGGAATGTTCTATTATAGCAGTGGCAAGTACAGACTACTTTCAAATTGCGTTTGTTGTAAATGTACTTATTTTGTTATTAAAGAGCCTTTTTTCAGCAACTATTATTCACAATTTATTAAAATTTACAGGATACATTCTTTACAGTGTTGGCAATAAAATTACATTTTATATATACATTCAATAATAAAAAACGATTGTCCAAAAATGCTGAAAAAGTTGGGGCAAAAGTTGTAATTGTAAAAAATACTACTTAGTTCTTAAACTACTTAAAATATCAAAATAATAAAGGTTTTTATGCATACAAAACATAAACATTCTCTTTGCTCTAGTTAACCATTTTCTAGAAAAGGTACATCAATTGGAGTGAATTGAACTAAAGCGGTATACATGGTACCCTCTTCCCTTACAGGGCTCTCGAAATTGTGTTAGAATATGGTTACAATGCCAATTGGCGGGACCATTCTCCTGCAAAAACCAATACTACAACCGACTGAGTTACCGCCGATTACTGCCAACATTATAATGTTAGTGCACCCTCGAACGTTTAAGCACTATCGATCTTCTTCGCATGCGCTGTTCAAGTTTCGCATCAGTTTTGTGCATCTGTGCATGCGCAGAAGATCGATAGCGCTGTCCGCTATGGCGTGCACAAACACTATTACCGTTGCTTCTGCAGCGAGGAGGTCCTCAGATCCCGGTAGAGGCGGAATATCGACTCTAGCTAGCTATTTAGCCAGATCGAATTCAGCCTCTGCCTGGAGGAGAAATGAAGCGGCCGGCTACTCTGTTGGGTAGTTTTCCGTGGTCTCCTCTCTATACCAGGCGTATGTAGGATCAGGACCCTAACAAACGGTCCATGGACTGTGCGCGATCTTTTATTCTGGAGGAGAAATGAAGCGGCCGGCTACTCTGCTGACTAGTTTTCCGTGGTCTCCTCTCTATACCAGGCGTATGTAGGATCAGAACCCTAACAAACGGTCCATGGACTGTGCGCGATCTTTTATTCTGGAGGAGAAATGAAGCGGCCGGCTACTCTGCTGGGTAGTTTTCCGTGGTCTCCTCTCTATACCAGGCGTATGTAGGATCAGGACCCTAACAAACGGTCCATGACTGTGCGCGATCTTTTATTCCTCTTCGTTGACCTATCATCAACCCGTACTCACACATACATGCACCATCACATGTAGGGAAACCAGACGGCATGTCACAGCTTGGGTCACTGATTGGGGTGGTGACGCAAGGAGGAAGATACCTGGAGGGGAAACCCACGTAAGACTACGTGGATGTCGGCGCCGGATCTTATCATCCACCGGGGAAGAACACTGCCATTTCCGGAGATAAAATCTTTACATTAGCGGGACTATTGACCTTAACAGTTGACGAGCCTGAAAACATCAATCAACTAATGCTATTCCTTAGATCAGTACAGTAAGAGTGAAGTTTCGGGTGAATATACCGTGCATAAAAATTATGTGAAATGGATTAAGGGCATATTTTGATACAAATTTTGAAAGTTTTTACTGCATTAATGCATATATATTTTATATATTATTAGTGCATATACGTATATTTATTAGTGATTTCATCATGAACAAATGTGCATGATGAAACTCACTGAGACCATCCGACCTAAAATTTCTCTTCCAAAAATTATTGCACTATTAACTATAATAGTATCATTTTATGTGGCCAAAACTACAAACAATTTCACTATTACTTGTATGCCACAGTATCTGCAGCGTTTTTATGATCAAGTGGACTGAACATTTTATAAAAACAAAGAGCTCTAAAACACAAGGGGAAAATATAAATACAGTTCTTTGCTTTATGATCAGGCATATTATCTAATAAAATCATAACGGTGTCTTATCAACAAGAAATTTGATACCTTGTATTTGACAATCATGTAGCACACAAGAATCGGAAAGGGCTATGTTCCTCAGAAAAATTGAAGTTATAAAGACTAAACTGGATTCAAGCGACGTTAACGAAATTGTGATATACTGAATTGTGCTGCGGAACGTTCTGTGCTCTAAAAATCCAATTCGGCCGTATAGAAATTTCTGAAAGAAATACCGCATTTTCTATTCATTCACCTCATAATTCAGTTCTCTGGTAATTGAATTGGGTTACTTACAATTCAAATTCAGCTAAAAAAATCCGTTAAATAATTAACAGAGTGGAAACATACGACAATTCAGACGGACAAAATCCATTATAAATTTGCGACATATTGTTTACGTTCATAATGAAGGGTACTTATACAAGTACAGATCGGACGCACTTCAAGCATTCACGAGAAGCAAGAGCTTTAAATGACATTTCGAAGGCTTCAATTAAATTCGAGAAAGTAACAGTGGTTTCACGAACACAGTGCGATTTCTCAGTAAACGTCACCTACAGTAGGCATGCA
The DNA here is from genome assembly GCA_011170035.1 of Teleogryllus occipitalis. Taxonomy (NCBI): domain Eukaryota; kingdom Metazoa; phylum Arthropoda; class Insecta; order Orthoptera; family Gryllidae; genus Teleogryllus; species Teleogryllus occipitalis. Next base: position 816,186 of record BLKR01000096.1, on the reverse strand, counting down.
ATACGTCGACATTTAATATCACTGCATTCAAGCCACGCAACACCTGCGAGATGCTCACGGGAGAGAGGCAGAGCGGGTGGTCAACGAACTGTGGCAACGCCGGCGAGACCGCAAAATTCCGTACCACTCGCTTTTCAGCGGCGGCGCACAGTGGTTCTGGATGATCTGGACGCGGAAGAATCCGATAACGTAATGAAATTAGAACGTGCTGAGGCGCCACGTCGACTCCTGGCTTTTTTAAGATTGTCACTTCTTAGTTTCTATTGATAGGACTTTGTTATTCATCAATTTCGATTCTTCAATGTGACTTCAATTTCGATTAAATAAAAGCGTTGAAAATTGAAACATTATAATGTATATTTCGTGACAAATGCCCAAGCACAATACTAATAATTACGGTTGCTATATAATTACTTTTTAAAGCATTAAATTTATTGTACGCCTGAAGGAAGCTGAAATTTAAAAATTATATCACCATCACTAAGTAATATCAGCATTAAGTAACATACCGCAACTAAGGAACATCCAAAAAGGTGAACTGATTTTTTAAAAATTAAATTAGAATCTCACGTTTTGATAGTAAAGCCTTCTGTAAAACAAAACGATGGATAAAAAATCAAATACATTAAATTTGAAGAAACCGGCGTTATATATGGGGAAATATCTGAAGTTAATACGAACATTTTAATAAAAATCCACCCCCGCAAACCCAATGATCTTGAAACCGCCCTCTAAGATTACGTTAAGGCATCATCTCTGCTTTGCGTTCATTTTCAACCACTGAGCAGCGGCGCTTGGAGTACTTGGCGCCTAGCGCGAACCCGGAGGCCGCCTCCGGGGGAGAACTGGCACAGACAAGAAAGTCACCGTCTTCGCTGAAAAACCACACACTACACGACACTAATTTTCACACTGAATTGAATGATATTTTTATAACACGGCGAAAGCAAATCTGCAAGGATATCTGAATAAACAGCAAAGACCTAACCGTTCAAGTTATTCCTAAGAAAGATAACTAAGCATACACTTAATAATTCTCTTCTTTCTAGCAGGATGTAAGCTTCGAAGATGAAGTTGAATCTCATCGTAAAGATAAGACAAGTACAGGCGACAATATTTTTTTCAGCTTCTTGAATACAGGAAAGAATATTAAGTAATACGAGAAATGCAACGGAAAATATTTTATTAACATCTTTGGTTAATAGTTTTTGTGCAGATTTGCCAATTCATCTTTACTTTTATTCAATTTTACTTAAAAACTCCATTCACTAGACAGTCTTAGATTGCCTAAATGACAAGCAATACTAGAAATATTATCGTAATTCATCAACACAGGTCATGGACATATAAACCACATTCCACTACGAACTCTCAAAGAGTTCGATCTTTCAGGGATTCTGAGAAGTGTCCTGCGGGCAAAGAAGAGCTTCGCATAATACGCGCAGATGTTCAACTCACCTCTAGTAAGAAACTATAAATCACAAAAACTCGTTGCTTTTTCGATGAGATTTCTGCAGTTCCTCATCGTTTCACGGGCATCCCGCAGATAGCAATTTGCCATCGCGAAAGTTGATGTCAAAGAATAAGTTAGAAATTCGTTATCATACTTTCCATCGTACTCTTTTTAAGTTTTATGTGCATGCCTTTCATACGTGCACGCAATTTTCATCACAAGTGTCCCCTCTCGTTGCCAGCATTGCACGCAAAGAAATCTTACTGTGAGTCGTTTCGAATGAGACCGCAGCGCTGCTCGTGGTCAACGATCAATTGTTATCGAACTTCAGACAAACTTCTGGAATGAGAAGTTTTTGTGAGGTTCGACTCCACAGACCCTGGATCCGAACGCTCACAGAACATGAACCCGAATATTAAATACACTGAACATATCGGTTCGTCAAATATTATCTAACATCAAGCATTCATATTTCTAATGTCGGTTGGTATCGATAGTTAAAACACGGAAAATGTCATGCATTTCACTCAAATTTGAAGGTTTTCAGGATAATTTTGATATTATTACTATTATAATTATTATTATTATTATTATTATTATTATTATTATTATTATTATTATTATTATTATTATTATTATTATTATTATTGTGTACATACGTTTTATACATTTATGTACACAGAAACGTATTTCTCCATACGCCAATAATACAGAAGCCATAGGAGCGATAAAAAAGGAAGAACGAATGCGCTTAGTGTTAACGTGGTCCTCACAATCGATTTTTTAATGCCGATAATCTACTTTCTCCGACACCGATACTGCAGTTTTAGCACAGTCACTACGCCGACATTCGATTTATCAATATTGGCCCTAATACTGTAAACAAATATATCGATATTTTTCATGCAATGCATCTGTGAAATCAAGAGGTCAAACATTCTCAAATAATTGAACGACGCTACCTTCTAGTGAACCAAAATTTTTATATTCTCCTAGAGTTCATTTCGAAATAATTCATAAACTCATTTCAATAATAGTTTTTTTTATGGTAAGCTCTGAATAAGAGATGAAACTTGTCCGCCACGCTTCGCCATGTAGGGTGAATATACAATGTGCTCTCGCGTCATATCTTTATGAGAAGCGACCTCTTAAGTCGTTAAATAAATGTTATAAAATATTTTCCCTCACTGAATACCGTAATATAAAACTTAAATAACATGTGAAAGCTGATCACAAAGCGATTTTTCATTTAAACAAATAGAAAGCATCGATGTTTGCGGGCCCGCCACCATCTGCGGTCATTAATTCCGTAGACAAAGGGCACACTGTCAGAAACTTCTGCATTACTTTCATGTAAAATACATTAATGCAATTATCATGAATGCACATTAAATTTAATGTACACATGTACATTAGGATGCAAGAATTAATGATGTATTGTCATCTCTGAAATGAATGATCTTGATGGATTCGTGATTATGAATGCATGAGATGAATAGGAGGCAGGGAAAATGGGAAAACCTCTACATTAAATCTGCACTGACTTTAACTTGTGCATTAAATTTAATAAACAAATATATTAATCTTATTTTAATGTACAAGGTTACATTTCCGGAGGTGACTGTGTTCCTCCCCTGCTAGAACATGAGAACCGGCGGCGACCAGTTAAAGAACATGAGAATCGGCTAGCAGGGTTTGCACCCCCCAGTACCTCCGCCAGCGGGGCACCGTCGGCTGAGAGCAGCTTCCGACTTGTCTTGTGACGTACGCGGTAATGTAGTGAATGTGTGTGTGTAGGGAAAGGAGGAGGAACAAGAAAAAATTTCGGGTGAATCACGGCTGGATTTTTAAGTCGCTGCTCTGATATTCGCCTGAAACTCATAGGGGAAAAAAACACGGAAAACCACCGATCAAAGCCTCCCGCTGCTGGAATGCTCCTCCAGACAGAAACTGCGTTTGACTTAGGGATCTAACTAGTGTAGAAAAGTCGCTACCGTCGGGACTCGAAATCTAAAATAGGTCAGAGGTCCTACAGTGTCTCCGAGTTGTTTCCTGAGGTATCGCAGCCTGAAATGATCGATAACAGGCCAAAACGGGGCGCAGAACGGCGAGTAGTTACGTTACATTCGCATTGATGGCACCCAAGGGTTAAGAATCGAAAGTATCGTCCACCGCATGGCACACCGTGCATCGTCCGCGGGCGGGACGGGGAAAAGTGGGGTCAAGCCGGAAAGTCGGGGAGAAGCGGAGTTGGGTTCGAAGTGGCGGGGAAAGGCAGGGAGGTAGTGGGAGGGACGGGGCAGAACAGGGAGACGCGGGAGAAGGCTAGGAGGTAGTGGGAGGGACGGGGAAGAACAGGGAGGCGCGGGAGAAGGCTAGGAGGTAGTGGGAGGGACGGAGGAACGGGGGACGCGGGACAAGGCGGGGCCGGGCGGTTGCCACGGCGCCTATTCCGAGAGGCCGGCCCAGGCGGAATCCGTCGTCACCCGGAAACAGCAACAAGAGGCAGGCGCTCAACTCGGCGCCGTGAGCGGGTTTGCACGGCGTCGCAACACCTCCGGACACGTCGCCGCGAGCACACAGCACAGTACTGCACTGCACTGCACTGCACTGCACTGCACTGCACTGCACTGCACTGCACTGCACTGCACTGCACCGCACCGCAACGAACAACGGGCTCGCGCCACCGTGGAGCACCTCAGGAACCGCCTTGCACCCTGGCTCGCACGGCACGAAATCTTCCCCAAGACCGTAATCTTGCTTAACGGACTTGGTTTGGCAATGTCGCTACTTGCTCGTTAGGATTCACCACATGTAACCTATTACGACAACCAACACAGCGTTGGGTGTTCCGCATGCAGATTAAAGCCGTAATCACGTGGTACGAATTTTCTTCTTGAACCCCGCGGAAAAGTTCAGGCCAACATGGTCAGGATTGTAACAGTCGTTCACTGGTTTCCTATTTGCTACCTTACAGAAGATGTAGCACCATCGAGGCTTTCAATTTCGTCATTGAATGATAAGTTGGGTCTCGCCGTCTAACTTTGTTCTACAGCAACGACACGAAGTCCACACTGATTACTTGCTTACGAAATACACGTTTTGCACCGTTGACTTCATTGCAATAAGCAATGTGACTTCCATACACAAGCGTACGTAACGTTTCTACAGCGATCGGCAATTTCTATATATTCATACATGAACGGTGCACCAAATACTAACTAATGCTGCAATCTACCTAATAACCAACATCGTAGGGAAATGGTAAAGAAGCGCACGAAACTGCAGGTACATACAAATCGCACTTCAATGCGATGTAAACAAATATGCTTACTTGTTAGGTAATGAATTTACATGAAACGTGTATTAATATCAAATTATTTATTCGTACTACCTTCATAAGCACACACATTAAGTGTGCATTTTTATTCTCGAGACGACGTTCTGACGCATATCCGCACTTCCGTACATGTTCATTTGGGTCAAACGAATCGGGGCAAACTGAACAACCTAATTCTAATTCTAATTGTAATTATATTTGTAAATATTCGTAATAGTTTTGTAATTGTCGTATATCTAGTTGTAATAATGTTTGCCACCGAGCATTAGCTCAAAGCGAACTTTAATAAATCTATCTATCTATCTTACCGATGCCAGTCACGATCATCTGACTCACTTCCAGTGATCGACAAGTCACCAGATGAGAACAGAAGGAGTAGCAAGTGTCATATCCAAAGCAATTGTTAAAGAGTTCACACACATTGCTCGATTATCCAACACACCCGCAAACTGAAATAAACGAACGTAAAAGCTATTATACAACTGATTACATAACATCTGACTTTCCTCTTTGCAAGCTGTATCGAGAGCACTACAGTGTTGTTAATGCACTCAGCAAAACGTAGAAGCGCATTTTACCACTGACGAGTTTCGTGACAACTGGCTCTTCGTGTTCAAATTGGGTTTCTGAGGAAATGTCGAAATGCCTTCATTATTAATCACACGATACGGTCAAGTTCTTTCCAATTTTCCCTTGTTTCTCAGTAACGAAACGATAACCCTTTTTCTATACGTCGCAGACTATCAAACAAGGCAACAAACTAGGAGGAACCAGAAAACAAGCCAGAAACTAATTTAACTGTCAAGCAAAACATTCAGATTGTCGATACACTACACATTATTCCTGAAAGTCACTGTATTGAGCATTTTGAGCCAGGTACATCGAAACAGATGCCAAATCTGTGATAACGATTGATCGAGAGGTGTCGTGGCCGTATTTTGGATCTCACGTTAAGTGTAGTTTGCAGCAATTTAACGAAAACAGGTTATAGAGAGAGAATGAGAGACTTTAGAATCGAGAACACCATTTACTCCGCTGAAAATGCATTTTTTTTCCAGTTATAATTCCTTCTTCCCGAAAGTGGGAGGGTGCTTAACATTTATCTCGAAATTCATAAATAATAGAATATACATAATAAAAAATATAGAATATATAATTTAAAAGAGTAAAGAATTCAGCGCCCAACAAACTGGAATCCATCCCAACACGACATGAACAAGAAGTTGCGAATCCGCAGTTCACCGTCCGTCCAGTCTCGGGCGAAACGGCGGCCTGCCTCTGCGAGCCAACACGCGTCCCAGAATGGGCGCAAGATGGTGGTGGTGATGACAATGGTGGAGGCGCCGTAGAGTAGCCGCGGGGCAGGGCGGGGCGGGGACAGCGGAGTGGGGCGGGAACGGTGGGCAGCGGTGGCGGCCGACGCCCCAAATAGTGCGAGGACAATGGCCGGGGAGGGGCGCGAACCGCGGGCCGCCAGCATCGCCGATGAGCCCGACGCGACGCGACGGGACGCGACGCCGCGCAGCGGGCGGAGCCGCAGTGACGTCGAGACGCGGCCCGCGGAAGCTGCCCCTGTCGCCGCTGCCAGCGCCCCATAGCTCGCGAGGCATTCCCCAGAAACAATGCGCGTCAGCGTGATATTTTCGCTAGTCGATTCTTTTGTTTCGCTTCTTCCGCTCACGTGTGTTAAATGCGGGTCGGGTCGAAGGGTGTTCAGGTAATTGTCCTTAACACAATAGGTCGCTGGCTTTTGATTGTGGCGGGGAGAGGCAAGGTGGAGGAATTGTCCTTTGAATTGATTTGGGGGAAATCCATGAGCGTATACTGGGAGACATAGGAGGAAGTAGGCTATACAAAACGTCGAATTGTAGACCGACCCCAAATCATTTGCATATACCGTGCCAATACATGCCACCATGACAAGGTATGAATCTTTTAGGTCTGTTTGTGTCATCGAAAATTCATTGATTGAACTACATAAATTGGCAATTCATGTAATTAACTGTAGGTCCTTCTGTGTTATC